>CAUYON010126566.1:0-22606 GCA_963573935.1 Arctocebus calabarensis | reverse complement strand
TCTACCCAGCAACTGAGACTCTGTGTCAAAGAAAAAAAGGAAAGAAAATACAAAACAGTAGTAGGTACCATGCAGAGTTTAAAATAGTTGTGAACAAAGTGATTAGAGGCCACCTGACATTTAGGGCCTTGGAAAGACCTGAGAGACAGGAAGAACCCTGCACATGGTGTGCAGGTGAGTGGGCAGAACACTTCAGGCAAAGGGAACAGCTGGTGCAGAGGTCAAAGCATGACTGGAATTTGAGGTTGCTGTGAGCTGTGATACCATTGTACTCTACGGAGGGCAGCAAAATAAGACTCTTTCTCAAAAAAAAAAAAAAAAGAAAGAAAAGAAACTACGGATTGACTCATTTTCTCCTTTCTTCTGTGACATAATACATGGTTGCCTGATACAGGGCAATAGTGCCCCCCCCAAAAAGCTTATGATAGGGGCCAGGCAGAGTGTCTCATGCCTGTAATCCTAACACACTGCAAGGCCAAGAAGGGTGGATTATTTGAGCTTGCCAAGGTGGGCGTATTGCTTGAGCTCACGAGTTTGAGACTAGCCTGAGCAAAAGTGAGACCCCCATCTCTACTACAAATAGGAAAACTGAAACTGAGAGAATCACTTGAGCCCAAGAGTTGTAGAGTGCTGTGAGCTGTGACGCCAAGGTACTCTATCCAGGGCCATGGAATGAGACTCTGTCTTAAAACAAAAACAAAAACAAAAGACAATAGTATAGCCTGCTGTTATTAGTTAAATTACATCTTTGCAAAATATCTGTCGAGGGTCTAGTCCTCGGTATCTCAAAATGTGGCCTTATTTGAAAACAGGCTAGTTGCAGATGTCATTAGTTACAACGAAGCCATATTAGAGTAGGAAGGGCCCTTAATCCAAAATGACTGGCGTCTTTATAAGAAGACTATGTGAAAATGACGATAGAAGTAGTATTTGGAGTGATGTAGCTACGAGCTAAGGAGCAACAAGGATTCCTGGCTGTTACGAGAAACTAACAAGAGGCAAAAAAGGATTGTTCATTATAGTCTTGGAGTGAGCATGGCTCTGCTGATACCCTGATCTCAGACTGCTAGCACCCAGACTGTGAGAGAAAGAATTTCTGCTGTTTCAAGCTACCACATTGGAGTGCTTTGTTGTGTCAGCCCTAGGAAACTGACAATACCTTCTTTCTGTGTTCAAAGCAAGTTCTAGTTCAAATGGAAAGCATGGCTTCTCAGCAATGCTTTGACAGTGAACCCTCCCATCAAATACATACTTGTAGACATAATCTGCTTGCCTTATGCTCACTGTATTCCATGTATCACAGGACCACTGGAAATCTGTGAGGCAGGAGTAGCACCAGTATGTAAATGAGGCAAATGGTAGCCGACACCTACTACATGGATCTCCTCTGTTCACCTGCAGGCTCCACTGTCCCCACCAACTTCCTTTACAAAAGAAAGGTTCTTAAGAATTCCAAGATAGAGCCAGGTGTGGTGGCTCACCCCTATAATCTTAGGACTTTGAGAGGATTGCTTGAGCTCAGGAGTTTGAGACCACCCTGAGTAAGAACAAGACCCTGTCACTACTGAAAATAGAAAAACTAGCTAGGCATTGTGGTGGGAACCTGTAGTCCCAGTTAGTTGGGAGACCTAGCAAGAAGATTGCCTGAGCCCAAGAGTTTAAGTTTGCTGTGAGCTGTGATGATGCCATGGAACTCTAGTGAAGGTGACGGAATGAACCTTGCAATGAATTTTCTCAAAAATTTGTCTCAAAAAAAAAAAAGAGAAAAGAAAAAAAAGAATTCCAATACAGTGTTAGCCACAGAGCATTAAACCAAACCCAGGACCCTTCTGAGCCCAGAGTGCTATGCAACTGCATATGTCATACACCTATGTGTGAAGCTGGTCCTGCGTGAGAGGGAGATTTATTTTTAACTTACTCCTTTTGTACCTTTTTAAACGTAAAGTAATATGGGCCAGCTTTATAAATGTCCTAGGATTTTGAGTTCTGTTTGCAAAATGTTGCTTTTTTATTCTTCTTGCCTGATTCTCAGACCTAATCTGCAGAATTATATCTCAAGAATTTCTAGTCAAGGATCAGAAAGGATTTGGCAAGTGTTCTGTTGACTAAGTAGAGCACGCAATGACTAGAAACGGTTGAAAGGTATTGGCTTGTTTTTTGGTTAAAGATCAAACTGCTGATAAGGCAGATGTCTTCCTTCTGTCCCTATAAACTGAGCCAGCCTTCACATTTTGGGTCCTAAATGAAGCAATGGAAACCATTAAGACTTTGAGGAAATACTCCTCTAAACTATATGCCTTAACTTCCCTTGAAAAGCTGAGTCCTGGAGGAGTTTACTCACTGCTCTGTTTTCATGGCAGCAAAAGCCAGGGCCAGGCCGAATGTTCAGCAAAAGAAGGCTGAGCACATAAATCATGGAACAACCAAGTGGAAAAAAGATAAGGTACAGGAATACGTGCACAGTATGCTACCATTTGTATTAATATAAAAGGAAAAGGGCATGAATGCCTATGTGGGTGAATGTATACACCACATCTGAAGGAACCATAAGGCACTGGTTATCCCTGGAGACCTGAGCAAGTCCTGAGATCAGTCAGAGAACATGTACATTTGCCATATATTAGTGTTGGAATCATATGAAAAAAAGAGTGAAAATTTAGGGCAGCACCTATGGCTCAAAGGAGTAGGGCACCAGCCCTATATGCCGCAGGTGGCGGGTTCAAACCCAGCCCCGGCCAAAAACAGCAAACAAACAAACAAACAAACAAAAAAAAGAGGGCGGTGCCTGTGGCTCAGTGAGTAGGGCACGGGCCCCATATACCGAAGGTGGTGGGTTCAAACCCGGCCTCGGCAGAACTGCAAAAAAACCCCAGAAAAATAGCTGGGCGTTGTGGCAGGCGCCTATAGTCTCAGCTACTCGGGAGGCTGAGGCAAGAGAATCGCGTAAGCCCAGGAGTTGGAGGTTGCTGTGAGCTGTGTGACGCCACGGCACTCTACCAAGGGTGATAAAGTGAGACTCTGTCTCTAAAAAAAAAAAAAAAAAAAAAAAGAAGAGTGAAAATTTATTGCAAAGTTCAGTCAGTGAAATAACACAACAGTGGAAATATTAGGCTGATTTGTCTTCTAAGGAAGATTGAAAAGAGTAGATAATTTTTTCCCCCTCATTTTGTACATGGGAAGATCAAAGGTAGGTGGATGTCTCTTGCTGTAAATCTGTGGTTCCCAACTTGTGAACTTCAGAAGCTGAGGATAGAGGGATGGTAATTGACTCATAGTAAGCATTTAATACAAATTTAGTCTGTTTTTTTTCTTTCTTTCTTTTTCTCTCTTTTTTTTAAACCTCAGAAAGTTGGTTTCAAAGGTTAGTTTTTGAATGAATCAATGAATACTTCCTGGCTTGGCTGAGGATAGAGCTGGTGGAGAAGTAACTCCAGCTGCATTGATATTTCCTGCTGCCCAGCACAGAAAGCCTCCTTCTGTTAAGGGTACCTGTAGAAACAACTCCCCACCAAAACCATTAGTTTATTGGTGCAATCAGTGTAGATGTACTCTTCAGAGATACTGACAAAATGAGGAACTCCTAATAGAATGACAAAAAGGAATGCAGAATGACTAGGTTTAGAAGCCCCTTAAAAAAACAGCCCCTGGAGAAAAGTCCAAAATTTCCCTTCCTCTCTTATCAGTTATCAGAACTCTTGTTAACTGATAGTGGCAGTTTAGGAAAAGGGCACTACAAACTAGAGAATAATAAAGGCCTTTCTTCGTCTTCTTTTTTTTTTTTTGTGACAGAGACTCAAGTTGTTACCCTATATAGAGTTTTGTGGTGTCACAGCTCACAGCAAGCTGCAACTCTTGGGCTTAAGCGTTTCTCTTGCCTCAGCCTCCCAAGTAACTATGACCACAGGCACCTACCACAACACTCAGCTATTTTTTAAGTTGTAGTTGTCATGGTTGTTTGGCAGGCCTAGGTTGGATTCGAACCCGCCAGCTCCAGTGTATGTGGCTGGCACCCTAGCTGCTTGAGCTACAGGTGCTGAGCCAAAGGCCTTTCTTCTTTTAGTGTACCGAGGATAGAAAGATTATTGAGAAAGAAATAATGTTACTATGAAAAACAAAACAACACTGTGAGTTGTTCAGTGGAAGGCCTGTCTACTAACTATACCAAGTGATTATTTTTAAGTAATATTCACTCATTTTTTTGGTTAGGAAAGCAATGCATGTTTCTTGTAGAAAAATTAGAAAATGAAGATATACTAGAGAAAGAAGTAAATTAAAATTTCACATAATCCTACCTCTCTGGTATTACATAGTTAATTTTTTTTTTTTTTTAAACAGAGTCTCTCTTTGATGCCTTCAGTAGAGTGCAGTGACATCACAGCTCACAGCAACCTCCAACTCTAGAGCTTAAGTGATTATCTTGCCTCAACCTCCCAGATAGCTGGGACTACAGGCGCCCACCACAATGCCTGGCTATTTTTTGTTGCAGTTGTCATTGTTGTCCAGCTGACCTGGGCCGGGTTCAAGCCTGGCTCCCTCAGTGTATGTGGCTGGTGCTGTAACCACTGTGCTACGTGTACGGAGCCACATAGTTAATATTTGTAATGATGTTCAATTTCTTTCCTGTGTTTATATGAAGGTAGGTTTTGTTTGTTTTCTTTTTCTTTTTGTTTTTTTGAGACAGAGTCTCACTCCGTTGCCCTGGGTGGCCTTATAGCTCACAGCAACCTCAAATTCTTGGGCTCAAGTGATCCTCTTGCCTCCGCCTCCCAAGTAGCTGGGACTAGAGGCACCCACCACAATGCCTGGCTATTTTTTTGTTGCAGTTGTCATAGTTGTTTAGCAGGCCCAGGAAGGGTTGGAACCTAGCAGCCCTGGTATATGTGGCCAGTGCCCTTACCACTGAGCAATGGGCACTGAGCCAAGTTTTTTCTATTTTTAAAAGAGACAAGGCTGCTTGTTCAGGCTGGTCTGGAGCTCAAGTAATCCACTTGCCTCAGTGTCTCAAAGTGCTAGGATTACAGTCGTGAGCCACCACACCTGACCATATGAATGTGCTTTAATTGGGATCATACCCCAATTCATTATTTAGCCTTTTTTTTTTTTTTTTTTTTTTGTAGAGACAGAGTCTCACTTTATCACCCTTAGTAGAGTGCTGTGGCATCACACAGCTCACAGCAACCTCCAACTCCTGGGCTTAGGTGATTCTCTTGCCTCCGCCTCCCAAGCGCTGGGACCACAGACACTGGCCACAACCTCCAGCTATTTTTTGTTGCAGCTTGGCCAGGGCTGGGTTTGAACCCACCACCCTCGGTACAGGGGACTGGTGCCCCACTCACTGAGCCACAGGCGCTGCCCTAGCCTTTTTTGGAGGGGGGGCCGGGACCAGGTTTGAACCCACCACCCCAGGCATATGGGGCTGGTGCCCTACTCCTTGAGCCACAGGCGCTGCCCAGCCTTTTTTTTTTTTTTTTTTTTTTGCTACCGACTCTCACACTGGCGCCCGGGGGTTGATTGCCATGGCATCATCATAATTCATAGCTTTCTCAAACTCGGCTCACAATCCTCACGCCTCAGCTTCCAGACTAGCTGGCACTACAGGAGCCCACGTCAACACCCAGCTAGTTTTCTATTTTTAATAGAAATGAAGTCTCACTCTTGCTCAGGCTGGTCTGAACTCCTGAGCTCAAGCAATCCACTGGTCTCAAAGTGCTAGGATTACAAGGTGTGAGCCACTGTGCCTGGCCCATTACGCAGTCTTTCCTTTTATTTTATTTATTATTATTTTTGAGACAAAATCTCACTATGTTGCCTTTGGTAGAGTGCTGTCATGCCACAGCTCACAGCAACCTCTAACTCTTGGGTTTAAGCGATTATTTCACCTTAGTATCCCAAGTAGCTGGGACTACAGGCACCGGCCACAATATCCGGCTATTTTTTGGTTGTAGCTGTCATTGTTGTTTGGCAGGCTCCAGGCTGGATTTGGAACCTCCAGCTCTGGTGTATGTGACTGGCGTCCTAGCCACTGAGCTACAGGTGGAGAGCCCATGCAGCCTTTTAACAAATGTTTTTTGGGGGTGGCACCTGTGGCTCATCAAATAGGGTGCCGGCCCCATATACCAAAGGTGGCGGATTCAAACCCAGCCTCGGCCAAACTGCAAAACAGAAAAATAGTCAGGCATTGTGGCGGTCGCCTGTAGTCCCAGCTACTTGGGAGGCTGAGGCAAGAGAATCGCCTAAGCCCAGGAGTTGGAGGTGGCTGGGAGTTGTGTGATGCCACAACACTCTACCGTGGGCAATAAAGTGAGACTCTGTCTCTACAAAGAAAAAAAAGAAAGAAAGAAAGATAAAAAAATGTTTTTTGTAGAGGGGTGTTGTGGGGTGGGGGGAGTGGGGGGTGGGAGGGTGCTCAGTGGCTCACACCTGTAATCCTAGCACTTCGGGAAGCCGAGGTGAGTGGATTGCCTGAGCTCTGGAGTCCAATGAGACCAGTTTGATCAAGAGTGAGACCTCATCTCTGCTAAAAATAAAAAAACTAGCCTGGCATTATGGAGGGCACCTGTAGTCCCAGTTGCTCTGGAGGCTGAGGCAGGAGGATTGCTGGAGCCCAGGAGTTTGAGGTTGCTGTGAACCATGATGCCACAGCACTCTACCCAGGATGACTGAGTGAGACTGTGTCTCCAAAAAAAAAGTTTTTTAGAGCCGAATCATTATTTAACCAATTCTCTGTTCAAATAGTTCACTATAATAAAAAACATTTTGATGAAACCTCTATAAATAAATCTTTATAATCATTTTCTTATTTTGTTTAGAATAAATTTCCAGAGGTAGAATAATTGGATCAAGGCAGTGCCTGTGGCTCAAGGAGTAGGGCGCTGGCCCTATATGCCAGAAGTGGCAGGTTCAAACCCAGCCCTGGCCAAAAACAGCAAAAAAAAAAAAAAAAAAAAGAATAGTTGGCTAAAATAATAGTTTTGTTGGTTTGTTTGTTTGTTTTTTAGAGACAGTCTCACTTTATCACCCTCAGTGGAGTTCCATGGCATCACACAGCTCACAGCAACCTCCAACTCCTGGGCTCTTGCCTCAGCCTCCCGAGTAGCTGGGACTACAGGCGCCCAACACAAAGCCCAGCTATTTTTCTGTTTTTGCAGTTCAGCAAGGCTGGGTTTGAACCTACCACCTTCCATATATGGGGTCGGTGCCCTACTCGATGAGCCACAGGCACTGTCCAACCTTATGTATTAAGTTTTTTTAAATCCTTGACGAAGTCATACCCCACTATTAAAAAAAAATTAGTGTTTTCTAGTTAGTATGCACATTTTCAAAATTATATTTACTCATATGAATTTCTTGTTTTATGGCATACCTCTTCATGCCCTTTGTCCATTACTACATGTTTGGTGTTAGTATTTTACACATTGATTTAAAAAAGGTCTGTATTGTAAGATCGACCTTTGATCACATCTATGTTAGAAATGTTAGAAACATTTTCACCAGTCTGTCCTTTGCTTTTTAGTAATGATATTTGATGTATCTAAGTCTTAAGTATTTATTCAAATATACCTACTCATCCTTGTCTTTAGTTTCTTCCTGTGCCTTAATATTTAGGCCTTCTCCTCTGCATAATTCACTTATATTCTTTTCTAATTTTCTTATGATTTGTTTGTTTGATGCTCTTTGCCTTCTTATATCTATTTTAGGATTTAAAAATAGATCCTTGGGCCTGGCAAGGTGACTAACTCCTGTAATCCTAGCACTCTAGAAGGCTGAGATGGGTGGATTGCTGGAGGTCAGGAGTTTGAGATCAGTCTGAGTCAGAGCGAGACTCATCTCTAAAAAATAGCCAGGCATTGCGATGGTGCCTATAGTCCCAGCTACCTGGGAGCCTGAGGCAGGAGGATCACTTGAGCCCAGGAGTTGGAGGTAGCTGTGAGCTATGAGACAACAGCACTCTACAGACGGCAATATAGTGAGACTGTCTCAAAAATAAATACAATACAATAAAATAAAAATAGATCCTTATCTTTATGTTTTTTTTCTTTTCTTTCTTGCTTTCTTTTTCTTTTTCTTTTTTGAGAGAGAGTCTCACTTGGTCACCCTTGGTAGAGTGCCATGGCATCATAGCTCATAGCAACCTCAAACATGAGGGCTCAAGCAATTCTCTTGTCTCGGCTTCTCAAGTATCTGGGACTACAAGTGCCAGCCACAATGCCTGGCTAGTTTTTATATTTTAGTAGAGATGAGGTCTTACTCTTGCTCAGACTGGTCTGGAATTCCTGAGCTCGGGTGATCCACCCCCCTCAACCTCCCAAAGTGTTAGGATTACTGGCTGAACTACCATTTCCTGAACCTAACCTAATTCATTAAAGAATTTATCCATTAACCCTTTCTTCGCACAAATGAAATGCTAACTTTATCATACAGTGAATTTTTAAGTGTGCCAAATGTGACTTTCAGTTATTCCACTGATGCTTAATTCATCTCTTTTTCCGTCAACACCACACTGTTTTTTTGTGTGTGTAGAGACAGAGCCTCACTGTATCTCCCTCAGGAGAGTGTCATGGCGTCACACAGCTCCCAGCAACCTCCAACTCCTGGGCTTAGTGATTCTCTTGCCTCAGCCTCCCAAGTAGCTGGGACTACAGGCACCGGCCACAACGCCCAGCTATTTTTCTGGTTTTGCAGTTCTGCTGAGGCCGGGTTTGAACCTGCCGCCTTTGGTATATGAGGCCGCGCTCTACTTGATGAGCCACAGGCGCCGCCCAAAACGTCTTTTTTTTTTTCCAGTTTTTGGCTGGAGCTGGGTTTGGCTGGAGTCATCACCTCCAGTATAGGGGACTGGCACCCTACTCCTTGAGCCACAGGTGCTACCGCAACACCACACTGTTTCAATGATAGCTTTGTAATATACTTTAAAATTTGGTAATGCTGGTCTCTCCCTCCCCTCACTTTTAAAATATAAATTTCTTAGCTTTTTCTCACAGATGTTTTTCCATTTGAACATTAGAAAAAACTGTTAAGTCCCCCCCCACTACCGACAATACCATTTTATTAACCAGAGTAAATTGGTTTAAGTTGGTATTCTTAACACTTTTTATTTCTTCAAGACTTCCTTATTACATATTTGTAATATGGAATACTACAAACCTTTGTAATTTCCTCATTAAAAGCCTACACATTTATTCTGCACATTTATTAAGTTTATTCCCAGATATTTTACACTTTTACCAGAGTTCCTAATTTTTTTCTACATTGAAAGTGATCTTTAAGGTCTAATTGAAACTTATCAAAGCTGATTTAAAAAATTTTTTCCAAGTGGATCTTTACTTGCAGGAAAGCAATCAGAAACTACAGGCTCTTTAGTAGCAGTTATTTATTGAGTGTTCACTGTATACCTGCTACAGTGGTTAGCCCTTTCTTTACACGCATTATCTCATTTAAAGAAATTTTTAGCAGGCCGCTGCAACTTTTATTCCCATTTGACACACTCAGGCTCTGAGAGTTAGAGGAACTTGACAAAAATTACCCAGTTGGTAAACGAATTTCATTTTAAATTTGTGAATCTCCAAAACTATCACACAAATTAATCAACCAGATGGAATCCTGACACTCTGCCATCAGACTGATTCAAGAGAAAGCTTTTCCGAAAGCAATCAACTGAATTAAAAAGATAATGCTTCCTGCCCCCCTCTCCCCTAAACCTGGTTTTTCATCACTGTAAGGAGAGCACCCATACTTTCAGGGCCTCCTTCATAACTGGGGACTCGTGGATAATCAAGAGTTGCTTTCTTGGAGCTTTCAAGGGAATACCATTTGGAAATCTAACTCTCCATCAGAAATCTACCTCCATCGCAGGACAGGTTAAATAAAACGAGAGAGAGTGAAACAGGTGGAACCGACGTAATGTGGACTAGAGCAGTGCACACAAGGCAGAACTTTCTGGGGACATCCAGGCTGCGCGTTTCATGCGTTTTGCGTGCAGGTGGCGCCGCGGTCCCTTTGCTCCCCGCGCAAGCGGGCAGGGTGCCTAAAAGGCCACCGCGAGTCTCAGCTAAGGTGAGAGGAAGCCTTCAGCCAAGGCAAGAGAGGAGGGTGGGCAGGAAGCCGAGTCCTCACAGGAAAGAAAGACTCCAATTCCCAGCCCCCCGCCCGGCGGGGCGCAGGGAACAGGAGGCGCATGCGCGAGGCCCGGCCCCCAATTCCCCCAGAGAGGGAGGGAGGACCCCGGCGGCAGGGAGGCTGCTAACCGCGGCGGGACCAGAGCGCACGCAGGGGCGCGGCGGCGGCAGGGGCAAACCGGCCTGCGGAGGCTGCCGTCGGGAGTGCGCAGCGCCCCAGGCCAGGGTCCAGCCTCAGGTGGGCACAAGGACATAGCTAACTCGGGCCTGGGAGGGGCCCGGCGCCTGCAGCCCCCAACGCCCGGGGAAGGGTGCGTGAGTTTCGCCCCGGCTTGAGGGCAGGATGTGGGAGCAGGACAAAGGCTGGGCGGCGGGGGAGGAGTTGAGGACGACGACTTGGTGGCCGCGGCCAGAGTCCCAGCCTCGGGCGAGCTAGCGGAGTCGGCAACTTTCTCTGCAACTTTTACAAAAGGGAAGATAAAAATTCTTCAGGTTGTTGCACAGCTCCGGATCACCCCGTGTCCAGCAAGCAAAGAGGAGGAGGCACCGCAACCTTCCTCTGACTGGAGGCGACCGCCGGCTCTGCTGAGGGGCGCAGGAGGGGGCGCTCATCCAGGCCCCAAGCCGGGTCCGAGCGAGGATAGGGATACCAGGGTTCGGAGCCGGAGGTGCACTCCGGTCATTGAAGTTGCCCGTGTCTACGCAGGGTGCTCCCTGAGAATGCGGTAGCCTCGAATCTCCGCGCTGCATACGCGAAGATGGATGAGCCATGGTGGGAAGGGCGCATCGCCTCGGACGTCCACTGCACCCTGCGCGAGAAGGTCAGTCCCTGCTCGCCCTTGTCACTTGTAGAACTGGGGAAAGACTCTACCTCTAGACTTCGTGTTCACAGATTGCCCCGCGTAGGAACTCAGAACTCTTATGTGCCTTTTTTTCCTCCTGCCTTTTACCTTCTCGCAGAGCGTATGAGTTGGGGTTAGTGGTGGTGGGATGGGAGATTGGAGAGATTGAAGTTGTTTTTTCTGATTAGGACCTCAGAGCTACCGGCCAACTAAATGGAGATCGTTACTATACCCCCAAGGTGGTATTTCCCATAGTATTGCCACGAAAACTTTTTTGAATGGTACATAATGGACTTTTAAAAATATTGTGTATTCATTTTATTTCATTTTTTTGTATATTTATTTTAATGTGCAATTTAAAAATATGCATATATATTATCTAGCAAGTTCTGCATAAATATGATTTTCCATTTTGCATATATATTATCTAGCAAGTTCTGCATAAATGATATGATTTTCCATTTATTGTAATAATGATGTAGTAGTTTCTTGTAAATATATTTATTCAAATAAAAGTAGTGGCTCAACATAAAGAAATACTAGGTAAACGGTAGTACAGGGAGTTCATAGTTACAGCCAAATACGTATTTATATCTAGGATGGCACTGAATGGTTGAAGTTGAAGAAACACCAGTCTAATTTAAAGAGGCTACAAAACTGGGAGACTGCGGGAAGGAAACACAAACTCCCCTGCCAGTTTGCCTCTCAGGGCAGAAGGTGGATGGGGACAGCTGAAATGTGATCACTGGACTCCCCACCCCTCAGGGAGAGAACTGCTGATGGGCATTGGGATGTGGAACAGTTCAAGTGTGCTTCAGGCCTTGGCCTGTGTGCCCTCCATCCTGCCCCTGGGCTGAAACCCACCTGTTGGGGAACAGGTGGGAAGTAGGGCCTGGATTGATTTCCTGGAGTTGCCATAGCAAAGTGCCACAAACTGGAGGGCTTAAAGCCACAGAAATTTATTCTCTCACAGCTCTGAAAGCCAGAATTTCAAGATCAAGGTGTCAGTAGGGCCATGCTCTCTCCCAAGGCTCTAGGGGAGAACGTTTCCTTCTTCTTAAATTTTGGTGGCGGTTGGCAATCCTTCACATTCCTTGGCTTGCAGCTGAATCATTACAATGTTTGCCTTTGTTTTTTGTTTGTTTGTTTTTAGACACAGAGTTTCACTATGTAGCCCTGGGTAGAGTGCTGTGGTGTCACAGCTCACAGCAACCTCTCCAACTCCTGGGCTTAGGCAATTCTCTTGCCTCAGCCTCCTGAGTAGCTGGGACTACAGGGCGCCCATCACAACGCCCAGCAATTTTTTTGTTGCAGTTTGGCCAGGGTTCAAACCCACCACCCTTGGTATATGGGGCCGGCGCCCTACCCACTGTGCCTCAGGCACTGCCCAATCTTTGCCTTTGTTATCATGTGGTTCTCTGTGTAATTGTCTGTGTTTCTCTTTGCTTATAAGGACATCAGTCTTTGGAACAGGACCCACCCTAATCCAATATGATTTTATCATAATTACGTTTGAAAAAGACCCTATTTCCAAGTAAAATCACATTCTGAAGTTCCAAGTAAATATGGATCTTAGGGAACACTATTCAACCCGGTATAGGGAGAGAGGTCTTAGTAGCGGGGTATCTGGCCTCTACAAAGACAGGTTCCACAGTAGAGGTGTTTATACTGAGTGTTTTTGGGAGCTCTGCTTAAATAATCACCAGCTAGCTACTCAGGGTTTTTTCCTCACTAGGGAGTGGCTGTCTGATAATCAAATTAATGCTTTTTTTCCCTCATTTCCTGTACTTGCTAATCTGTATCTTTGGTTGCTTGACAAAACTGTGGCTTTCCTCTATTCTCTTGGTCTTCTTCCTAGAGTGGTCACAGCGCAGTGCATCAAGGTCTTGGTGGTTCAGTTAAAAGACAGAACAGTCCTGGTGCGGTGACTCACTCCTATAATCCTAGCACTCTGGGAAGTTGAGATGTGTGGATTGCTTGAGCTCAGAAGTTCGAAACTAGCCTGAGCAAGAGTGAGACTCTGTCTCTACTAAAAATAGAAGTAGTTGGGCATAGTGGAGTACACTTATAGTCCCAGCTACTTGGGAGGCTGAGAAAAGAGGATTGCCTGAGCCCAGGAGTTTGAGGTTGCTGTGAACTGTGACAACATGGCACTCTAGTCTAGGGCAACAGAGTGAAACTCTGTTTCAAACAAAACAAAACAAAACAAAAAAACTTTCGGCTGGAGATGCCATCTTCCAGTAATTCACCAAAATGACAAACACAAAGGAGAGGCACCCCATACATGTTCTCTAGGCCTTTTAGAAAACATGGAGTTGTTCCTTTGTCCACATATATGTGAATCTACAAGAAAGGTGATATTGTAGACATCAAGGAAATGGGTGTTGTTCAAAAAAGCATGCCACATTGGGCAGTGCCTGTGGCTCAAAGAAGTGGGGCACTGGCCCCATATACTGGAGGTGGTGGGTTCACACCCAGCCCCAGCCAAAAACTGCAAAAAAAAAAAAAAAAGCATGTCACATAAATGTTGCCATAGCAAAACTGGAAGAGTCTACAGTGTTACCCAGCATGGTCTGTTGGCATTGTAAACAAATAAGTTAAGGGCAAGATTCTTGCAAAGAGGATTAATGTTCCTATTGAGCATATTAAGCACTCTAAGCGCTGAGATAGCTTCCTGAAATGCATGAAGGAAAATGATCAGAAAAAGAAGGAAGCCAAAGAGAAAGGTACTTGGGTACAATTGAAGCGCTGTTCTGCTCCACCCAGAGAAGCACACTTTGTGAGAACCAACGGAAAGAAGCCTGAGCTCCTGGAACCCATTCCCTATGAATTCATGGAATAATAGGCATATAACATAGCACACAGGAGAACCCATGGAACCATGATATTAGGTGCTGGAACTTATTTATTCCCCATGAATTCATGGCATAATAGGTGTACAGCATAGTACACAGGATAACCAACAGACCCCATGTAACAGTTATATAAGGTGCTGGAACCTATTCCCCATGAATTTGTGGCATAATAGTCATGTAACACTTTGTCACATTCAACGGCAAGGTGCCTGCTTCCCTGAGCTACTGGAACCTTTTCCTTATGAATTCATGGCACAATAGATAGTAAAAATAATAGCCTACTGCTACTGTAAATGTTTCTCATCATTTACTACAAGTGTGGTATTTTTTTACTTAAAGAAGTATTAAACTGGAGTGGCACCTATGGCTCCGTGAGTAGGGCACTGGCCCCATATACCGAAGGTGGCAGCTTCAAACCCAGCCTGGCCAAACTATAACAAAAAATAGCCAGGCATGGCTTGGCTCCTGTGGCTCAAGCAGCTAAGGCGCCAGCCACATACACCTGAGCTGGTGGGTTCAATTCCAGCCTGGGCCCGCCAAATAGCAATGACAGCTGCAACCAAAAAATAGCTTGGTGTTGTGGCGGGCTTCTGTAGTCCCAGCTACTTGGGAGGCTGAGGTAAGAGAATCACCAAAGCCCAAGAGGTGGAGGTTGCTGTGAGCTGTGACACCATAGCACTCTATTGAAAGCAACAAAGTGAGATTCTGTCTCTAAAAAAAAAAAAAAAAGTACTAAAGCAAATTTTAGTATTTATTTATTTATTTATTTATTTATTTATTTATTTACTTATTTATTTAGAGACAGAGTCTTACTATGTTGCCCTCGGTAGAGTGCTGTGGCATCACAGCTCACAGCAGCCTCAAACTCTTGGGCTTAAGTGATTCTCTTGCCTCAGCCTCCCAAATAGCTGGGACTACCTGCGCCCACCACAACACTTGGCTATTTTGTTGTTATTATTGTCGTTGTTGTAATTGTTATTGTTGTTTGGCAGGCCCAGGCTGGGTTTGAACCCGCCAGCTTCAGTGTATGTGGCTGGCACCCTAGAAGCTGAGTCATAGGCACCCATCCAAGCAAATTTTAATAGTGTCCTAAAAAAAAAAAAAAAAACCCAGACAGAAGGCATTGGAAAAAGAATACAATGCTAAACAAAGAATTTGACAGTAAAGTGAAAAAAAAAGTTAAAAACAAAAAGGCTTGGCATGGTGGCTCATGCCTGTAATCCTAGCACTCTGGGTGGCCGAGGCTAGTGGATTGCTTGAGCTCAGGAATTTGAGACCAACTTGAGCAAGATCAAGATGAGAAAAACTAGTTTATAATTCCTGCTTCTTGGAGGAAGCAGGAAGATCACTTGAGCCCAGGAGTTTGAGGTTTCAGTGAGCTGTGAAGCCACAGCACTCTACCCCCAGAGTTACCAAGTGAGATTCTGTCTCAAAAAAAATTAAAAAATTTTTTAATGATGGGGGTGCCAGACTGGGCATTATGGTCTCGATCTTTTTCTGAAGTTGGTGACTATACAGAATTTGAGAGGGCTCCCATAGAAATTGGCCTTCCTTGTTTATCATAGACTCGAGTGCTCACTATTTCTGTTCATTGCTTAAGAGAAATGACTTTAACTTGATTAGCCACTTTCCAGAGACAAGGATGTATAAGAGCAATAAACGCTACTAGTTCAGTTACATGAAAGTCCCTAACCTTGCATATATAAGTGAGAGGGCTCTAAACTTTCCTCCAGCCACTCAAGGATGCAAGAAAGGCATTCTTGGGTGGCACCTGTGGTTCAGTGAGTAGGGCGCTAGCCCCATATACCCAGGGTGGCGGGTTCAAATTCGGCCCTGGCCAAGCTGCAACAAAAAAGAGCTTGGCGTTGTGGCGGGTGCCTGTAGTCCCAGCTACTTGGGAGGCTGAGGCAAGAGAATTGTCTAAGCCTAAGAGCAAGAGTTTGCTGTGAGCTGTGATGCTATGGCACCCTATAGAGGGTGACAAAGTGAGACTCTGTCTCTAAAAAAGAAAAGTCATTCTTCCTGAACCACACTTTACTCATGCCATAGTGCCATATTAGTTTACTATGGGCTGCCCACCTCCAAGGAAAGTTGACTTGGTACCAGTTTTTTGTTTTGTTTTGTTTTGTTTTGTTTTGTTTTGTGACAGAGCCTCAAGCTGTCACCCTGGATAGAGTGCCATGGCATCACAGTTCACAGCAACCTCCAATTCCTGGGCTCAAGGGAGTCTCCTGCCTCCGCCTCCCAAGTAGCTGGGACCACAGGCGCCCGCCACAATGCCCGGCCATTTCTTGGTTGTCGTTGTTGTTTGGCTGGCCTGGACTGGATTCGAACCCGCCAGCTCAAGTGTATATGGCTGGCACCTTAGCCCTTGAGCCACAAGCACCGAGCTGACTTGGTACCAGTTTTACAGGTTGAAATAGAAGACTCACTCAGGGATTGGTACACAGGGTCACATGACTTCACATGGGTCTTATGAGGGCAGTTCCCAAGTTCCTTTGGTTATAGTGTCCCACCTCCTCAAAATACTGCTCATCATTTTTTTCCTGTATTTCTTCACACTCTTAAAGAAGATGCTTAAGAAAAATTTGGCTCCGTGGAAAGTTTGTTGAGAAGAATGATGACTGGGAAAACCCAGCATTCATGCAGACCCTTTGTCTTTCCCAGACAGGATAATTTTTTACCAAACATCTACCCCGACAACCCATTTCTAACACCAGTATAGAACAATTTTACAAGTGCCTGGCACACAGTATACTCTCACTCTTTGTTGACTGTTGGTGGAGGAATACAAAGTATGTTTCCACGTATGCTGTGTAGTTATTATAGAGCTACAAGCAGTTACCCTCACGTGACTGATGCAGGAGGCAAAGCTGAGATTCTAGGGACAGTGGGAGCCCTGCTTTGTCAAATGTGAGAGTTCAGTGTAGCATTATACTACAGAATGTAAAAAATGTGACACCATGATCTTGCTATCTTATACAAACTGGGACTGAGCTGCTTATTTAAATCCTGTAAACCTCTATGTCTGGTTCATATTGTCCATCCTTCCCACACTAGCCAGAGTTTAGGCTGTGTCATTTCTCTGCTTGAAGACCTCCAGTGTCATCTCACTATACTTATGATTGAATTCCCAGTCCTTACTACTACCTGCAGTACCCAGCATGGTCTGGGTGGCCTACTCTCTGACCTCGTCTCCTGCCTTCACTGTTCTTTTTTCTGAGACCTTGTCTCCTGCCTTCATTGTTCTTTTTTTCTGCACGTTCTCCTCTCAGATAACACTAGGCAGGAAGTTAAAAAAGGAATTACCCAGAAGTGCAAATTTATTGGCCTAGACCAAAGTACACCTTAAGGATCTTAGGAAAATAACTACAGGTTGAGCCCAGATATTAGAAATCTAGATAATCCCTCTCAGACTTCTATCAGGAAGTTCTGTTTTTTTCTTCCCGAATTTTATGAGCAACAAAATAGAACTTGCTATTGTCTCCTTTGATGTATGCCCATTTTACATGTAATCGTCACCCTCCAATTAGGAGGAAGTAGTTACATTAGTAAGCAAAGAAAATGTTTAAGGACTCACACCACTGTGATTTAGGCTTCTTGTGTATATGGAAGACTTTCTGAATATAGGGAGTCTTGAAGTACTTGAGGTTAAAAGAAATTTCACCTTTTCTGCATAAGCCCTGCTTGACATATCATAGTTCGGGGCGGGGGGGAGACTATGGGCCAGAGGCTCCCTCCTCCTCCACACAGGATATTCACCCAGGATTGGAGTCATGTGATTCCTTTGGAGCCATGGGCTTCTCAACATGCCCCATCTTTGAGATCTGCCATCGAATAGGTTTTTCCTATTTCCTAAAGCTGACTTCATTATGTCCTCAGAGGATTTTGACTGTGTGAAGCCATGCTTCTTGAATCAGTAGGCTGATGGACATTTTCACTGATTCATGACTGAATTTATACAAGGATCTTCCAAAATACCAATAATAAAAATTCTGTTTAGTGATGATAATGTTAGCAGCTACTGTTACTGAGCAGTCGCTGGATTTCAGGCAGTGTGCCAGCATGCTCCCATGTATGTATAATGGCATATGCTCCTTCCTTTGACCCTGGGGCTGAGATTAAACCCATTTAACAGATGGGAACCTGCAAGGCTCAGAGGGATAAGTGTCTTCAGATGAAATTCTTGGGCTGGAGCAATTCTCTTGCCTCAGCCTCCTGGGTAGCTGGGACTATAGGTATATGCCACTACACCTAGCTAGTTTTTCTTTTTTCTTTTTCTTTTCTTTTTTGAGACAGAGTCTCACTTTGTCACTTTTTATAGAATGCTGTGGCATCACAGCTCACAGCAACCTCAAACTCTTGGATTGAAGCAATTCCCCTGCCTCAGTCTCCCAAGTAGCTAGGACTACAGATGCCCACCACAATGCCCAGCTATTTTTAGAGAGGAGGGTTCATTCTGACTAAACCTAGTCTTGAACTTGGGAGCTCAGGCAATCCACCTGCCTCGGCCTCCCAGAGTGCTAGGATTATAGGTATGAGCTACCATGCCTGGCCTCGTTTTTCTATTTTTAGTAGAGACAGAGTCTCGCTCTTACTTAGGCTGGGAAAAACATTCATTTTAACAAAAAAATGGAAGTACAAAGCATTGAAAAAATCGAACCTCTGTCATCCAGAACATAGGCTCTTGTGTTTTATTTGTTTTACGGTAGTCTCCAAGGGATATGGTCTCTCTAAACCACCCTGGGCTAGCCCCTGTGAGTTCAGACCTTGTTCTGTGCTGATTGCTGGGCCAGAGTCACCTGTGTTTGGTTGGGTGGGTGGCCATGTCTGGGCCTCCCTGGTGGGTGCTACTTCTTACCTTGAAGTGATTTGGCCTCTGCCATTTCCTACCCTTCTCTTGTCAGGGAAAAGAACACCTCAGGGCTTCCCTCTCTCTTGAATTCTGACAGCTAGGTGTCAGGTGATAAAATCTCATTCCAGCTCCCTCCTTGGCCCCTGGATTAAAACTGCATCATTTTCTAGTGACCTGTGATGCTGGCACATCTTTGCATTTCTTTCAACATCAGTATTTTGTTCTTTACTTCTTCCAGTAAATTCTTCAGATTTCTCCACTTGAAGGCTGAATATCTGTCTCCTTACAAAAAGTGGTGACCAAGGTCTGTGCCCAAAAATGGGTTCCGTGATTTGGCTGGGTCATCCTCCACTTGGTGCTTCCACTCATTCCCCTCTTGCTCTTTTGGTTTTCTGCATCCCTCGGAGGCAGTTCTCCCCAAATCCCAAGACACACCCAGCTCTACCAATAACAAAAGATGGATTGTACCTGTCCAACACAGATCCAGGAAGGTCTAATTCAGGCCTTCAAACCCAAATGCTGGTTTTAACAAGCTCTTACCTACTCTAATGACGGGGTTGGCTAATAGTTATGGTCCTCAAGTGAGAGCCTATGCAGTCTGCCCTCATGGCCCCTTACTGGAGGTGAAGATGCATATAGAGGTTCCAACCTGCAGAGGTTCAGGTTATCCTAGAATACTCCTGACTCTAGAGCAGTGATTTTCAACCAGTATGCCACTATGCCACAAGAGGATCTTAGGTGTGCTGTGAAAATTTTTAAACATCATTAATTAAATTATTTTCAAAAGAAGTTTAAAGCACACTGACTGGTGCAATGGTTCACGCCTGTAATCCTAGCATTTTGGGAGACTGAGGCAGGTAGATTACCTGAGGTCAGAAGTTTAAGATCAGTCTGAGCAAAAGCCCCCTCTCTACTAAAAATAGAAAAACTAGTTAGGAATCATGGTGGGTGCTTGTAGTCACAGCTACTTGGAAGGGTGAAGCAAGAGGATCACTTAAACCCAAGAGTGTTAGGTTGCCGTCAGCTGTGACACTCTACCCAGAGTGATAGAGCAAAACTCTTTCTCAAAAAAAAAAGAGGGCTGGGCATGGTGGCTCATGTCTATAATTCTAGCCAAGTGGGTGGATGGCCTGAGTTCAGAGGTTCCAGAACAACCTGAGCAAGAGTGAGACCCCGTCTCTAAAAATAGCCAGGCATTGTGCCGTGTGCCTGTAGTCCCTGTGCCGGGTGCCTGTAGTCCCAGCTATTTGGGAGGCTGAGGACAGAGAATCACTTGAGCCAAAGGGTTTGAGGTTGCTGTGATCTATGACTCCATAGCTAGCATTCTGATGAGGGTGGTGACTCCATGGCACTCTACCAAGGTTGAAAAAGTGAGCCTCTATCTCAAAAAAAGAAAGAAAAAAATTCAAAGCATAGTAAGTATAGTCTTTTTTTTACTCATTTTTTTGATAAACATAATTTAAGTGTGCCATGAAAGTTTAACTATAGGTTCAAGTGTGCTTTGAGATAAAAAAGGTTGAAAAACACTGCTCTTGAGCCTCACCTATACGCTTTTGGAAGCTAGTGACAAAACTGAATTAGAATGTAGCATTGTCACTTGAGCCTTTCATGTCTTAAGATACCAAAGTGTAGTGTATGCACAGTACCCGGTCACTTCACCTCATCTGTGGAAGAAGCTAATTATCTTTGCAGGCCTCTTTTCATCTGTAAAACCAGGACATCTGTCTCACCTGCCTGCCGGGTGTCCAGGGAGAAAATGGGTGTGGCACTCCCTCAACCGCTTGGGTCTCCACATGGTGGGATGGGCAGGTCACTTGGCTGGTCTCCCTGGTTGGCTGAGGATACGCAGGCTCTCTAAGTGAAGGGAGGACATTTAAGGTGTTGAGCTGGCCCTGTGCCCTTGCTCTTGTCTTGTTCTTTGTCTTCCTAAAACATACCGCCCCTTGAGTAAAGAGAGTGCAGCCAACAATTCTCTAATGTGTCTGAGCACCTGGCAAAAAGGGATGACACAGCAAGTTTGCTCTTTTCTTTCTTTCTCTCTTTCTTCTTTTCTTTTTTGTTATTTCTCTCTCTCTTTCTCTCTCTCTCTCTCTCTCTCTCTCACACACACACACACACACACAAAGTATTTGTTTAAGAAAATGCAGACTTCTGTGTACCCTCAGTGAATCCCCAACAGTAAAAAATAAAATGCAGAAATGAATATGTACAAAAAGAAGAAAGTAAAATTCCTCTCATAATCCTATTACTTGGAAGTTATCTCTTTTAATATTTTGGTGCAGGTTCTTCTGTTACTTTATATGTATGTCTTCAAAATACATTTTTATTTTATTTTGAATTTTTTTTTCTTTTTTAGTAAAAATGGAAAATATCTTTTTTTTGGAGACAGTGTCTCAGTATGTCACCCTTGGTAGAGTGCCGTGGCATCATAGCGCAGAGCAACCTAAAACTCTTGGGCTCGATTGATGCTTTTGCTACAGCCTCCCAAGTAGCTGGGACTACAAGCGCCTGCCACAATGCCCAGCTATTTTTTGTTGTTGTTGTTGTTATTGTTGCAGTTGTCATTGTTGCTTAGCAGGCCTGGGCCAGGATCAAACCTCCCAGCCCCGGTGTATGTTGTGGCTGGCACTCTTAACCATTGAGTTATGAGCGCCAAGCCAACAAAGTGGAAAATGTCTTGTCTTAAAATACTTTATTTCCGATATACAGGGCGTCTGTAAAGTTCATGTGCAATTTACTATGCTAAACTATTTTAAATTGCTCACGAACTTTATGGATACCCTATACATCTTTCCATATTATTCTTCACCCAATTCCTGATTATTGGACACTAGCAAAAAATTAGAAACAATTGTGTTTGTTTAGAAAAGATAACTTATAAACAGAGAACCAAAAGAAAATCAAGCTATATAAAAAGTTTAGGTGGGGCGGAGCCTGTGGCTCAGCAAGTAGGGCACCAGCCCCATATACCGAAGTTGGCGGGTTCAAACCCGGCCTCGGCCGAACTGCAAAACAGGAAAAAAATAGCCAGGAGTTGTGGCGGGAGCCTGTAGTCTCAGCTATTTGGGGGGAACCTGTAGTCCCAGCTATTTGGGAGGCTGAGGCAAGAGAATCGCCTAGGCCCAGGAGTTGGAGGTTGCTGTGAGCTGTGTGATGCCACGGCACTCTACTGAGGGCAATAAAGTGAGACTCTGTCTCTACAAAAAAATAAAATAAAATAAAAAGTTTAGGTGGTGAGAAGTTTCCCTGCCACCCTATTTCTGATTTCCTTGATTCTAATATTAGTATTGAATTAATGAATACTCCAAAAGGTATCTGCCCCTGGCCCCAATTTCTCATGACTCTTTCAAGAGTTTGTGTAAACAAGCATAAATTGTATGTGTTTTGATATAAGTGGTAATATAATTTACATATTTTCTATATCATTTCGTTATTTTACTATTTAGGTTTTAATAATCCACATTGTTTTTATTTTTATTTTATTTTTTTGAGACTAAGTCTCCCTTTGTCAGCCCCAGTAGAGTGCCATGGCCTCACAGCATCCTTAGACTCTTGGGCTCAAGCAATTTCCTTTCCTCAGCCTCTCAAATAGCTGGGACTACAGGTGCCTGCCATAACACCTGGCTATTTTTAGATTCGGGGGTCTCATTCTTGCTTGGCCTGATCTGGGACTCATGAGCTTAGACAATTCGCCTGCTTTGGCCTCCCAGAGTACTGGGATTACAAGCATGAGCCACTGCACTCGGCTAGATTATTTGTATGAAACTATGGAATGGAAGCTCCATGAGCAGATTTTTTTTTTTTTTTTTTTTTTTTTGAGACAGAGCCTCAAGCTGTCACCCTGGATAGAGTGCCGTGGCATTGCAGCTCACAGCAACCTCCAATTCCTGGGCTCAAGCGAGTCTCCTGTCTCCGCCTCCCAAGTAGCTGGGACTACAG
>CAUYON010126565.1:0-59060 GCA_963573935.1 Arctocebus calabarensis | reverse complement strand
TCCATTCTTGTGATGCTTTACTAAGAATAATAGGTTCCACTTCCATCCAGGTTAATACAAAGGCTGTAAAGTCCCATTTTTTTAATGGCTGAATAGTATTCCATGGTGTACATATACCACAGTTTGTTAATCCACTCCTGGGTTGGTGGGCATTTAGGTTGTTTCCGCATTTTGGCAATTGTAAATTGAGCTGCAATAAACAGTCTAGTGCAAGTATCCTTATGATAAAATGATTTTTTTCCTTCTGGGTTGATCTTCTTTAAAGAAGCTTCTGTTCAAGTCTCTTGCCCACAATGAAATGGGATCACTTGTTCTTTTCTTATTAAGAAGTTTGAGTTCTCTGCGGATTCTGGTTATCAAACCTTTGTCAGAAACATAACCTGCAACTATCTTCTCCCATCCTGAGGGCTGTCTGCCTGCTTTACTTACTGTGTTCTTGGCTGTGCAGAAGCTTTTTAGTTTGATAAGATCCCAGTAATGTATTTTTGGTGTTGCTTCAATTGCCTAGGGTATAAAGTATTCTCCCAGGCCAATTTCTTCGAGGGTTTCCCCTACACTCTCTTCCATCAGCTATCTTATTGAAGTTATATAGATGTTTCCTAAGCAGATAGATAGGATTGATAAGTCAGCAGAGAGACAGATAAATAATCTAATTCAGCCT
This sequence comes from Arctocebus calabarensis, assembly GCA_963573935.1. Lineage (NCBI taxonomy): Eukaryota > Metazoa > Chordata > Mammalia > Primates > Lorisidae > Arctocebus > Arctocebus calabarensis. The sequence continues at coordinate 58,399 of CAUYON010126565.1, read as the reverse complement.
CTTTTGTCATATGCTGTGCTGTCATAAAATGGTGTCCCTTTTCTCATTGTACTTATTTACCTCTGTATAATTATCCATGCATAATTACAAATTGAAGTTTGAGAGGCAGATAGTATGGTTAGTAACACACACACACAGCTAAACTGGGTTCAAAATTTGTCTGTCTCCCCTTAATAGCTGTTTGACTTTGAGCAAGTTGCTTAATCTTTCTGTGCTTTCTTTAGTATCTTTATCTTTAAAACGAGTATAATAATGGTTACCTATCTCAATTAAGATTCCGTCAGTGAGGCAGAATCACGGATAGGTTGTAGAGAATATAGGATTTTATTATAAGAATTGGACAATATACAATTGTGGGAACTAATTAGTTTTCATAAAGCTAATGTCAGCATTTGGTATTGAGCCCAAGGTCAGCAAGGGAAGTGGAGAAGAGGAAAGACAAATTGGAACCCAAGGAAACCAGCTAGATCCCCTGAGGACATTTGGAATCTGTGCTCTTTTTCACTACTGTTAATGATGTGGGTGATCTGCAGAAGAAGGTGGCACCCCCGCCTCTCCTGCTCCATGCCAATGAGATGGGCTAGTAGATGAGCAAACATGACCCTAAACTATTCATAAAACAGTACCTGCTCCAACAATAAACTTCAGAGTATTGAAAATGGCTGCTGCTTTACTTTCATCGTTCAAATCTCATGCACATTTCTCTTGTGGCCAATCCTCATTTGGTGCCATGTTGGAAAGTAGTTCTAGGAAGCATAGTGGCAGTTTATAAGTAATTTGACTTAATACAAAGTCATTAGACAGTGCCTAGCATATTATAAACATTGACTTATATACTTGTTAGTGTGGTTGGTTCTTGGATTAGTGTTTTTTTCTATTGGATTGCAATTCCATGAGAGACGAGATTGTGTATTTTTTTTCAGGTCTCCTTTTTTATTTTTGTTAAATCATAGCTGTGTACATTAATGCAATCATGGGGTATAATGTGCTGGTTTTATATACAATTTGAAATATTTTCATTGAACTGGTTAACATAGCCTTCATGGCATTTTCTTAGTTATTGTGTTAAGACATTTATGTTCTGACGAGATGGGGCGCGTTCAGGGTGGTATGGTCATAGTGTCACACTTGTGGTGCATATTTGAAGGGTCAGGAGAAAACTTCTAAATACGGATCAAAAATGTTTTCACATAGTAAATGAGAAAATCTCATGAATGTTATGCCAATATATCTGATAAAAATATTTCAGATTGTATGTGAAGCCCGCACACTGTACCCCATGATTGAATTATTGTACACAGCTATGATTCAATAAAAAAAAAAGAAATAATATTAATGTCTCATTTGTTGTAGAAAAAGCCTGGAGAAAAATTCAGTCTTTTCTTGATCAAAGTCTCAGCAACCTAGGGATAGAAGGAAATTCCCTACCCTAGTAAAGAACATCTACAAAGCACCTTACAGCTAAAAGATACATAATGGTGAAAGACTGAATGTCCACTCTGGATTTCTAGTGAATGTCATCCCAGAGGTTCTAGCCAAGGTGAAAAAAAAAAAAAAAGCCAAGGAAAAATCAAACAAACAAATAATCCGGATTAGAAAAAAAGAGAAAACCTATTTCCATTTGAAGATGAAAAGATCAACTATGTAGGAAATCTGATTAAATCTACAAAAAAGCTAGTAGAACCAAAAAATAGTTTAACAATGTTACATGATACGAGATTGATCTTTAAATAAAGAATTAAAAGAAGGAATATAGGTAGTTAATAAAAAATTCTAAGATTCCATGCTAACAAACAATTTCAAAGTGCAAACTAAAAATGAGATGTCATTTATGACACAAATTTTTTAAGATTTAACAAATCCAGCTGCTACCATAAAAGAACAATTTTTCTGGAAGGCAGTTTGGCATTTGGATAATGTTTTCAAATGCTCATACCCATTAACTCAATCATTTTTCTTCAAGGAATTTCTGCTAAGAAAACAGAGAATGACAAAAAACGATGTGTACATGATACCTTCAAACAATGAAATATTATATAATTAAAATATAAACTTACTGACAAGCAAAGAGAGAGATATATTTGAATAGCATAAAGGATTGTTATCAAATGTTTTGTTATCTGTTACTGAATTTAGGTAAAATTTGTTTTCATTTTATTATTATTTTTTTTTTTTTGTAGAGACAGAGTCTCACTTTATCGCCCTGGGTAGAGTGCCGTGGCGTCACACTGCTCACAGCAACCTCCAGCTCTTGGGCTTAAGCGATTCTCTTGCCTCAGCCTCCCAAGTAGCTGGGACTATGGGCGCCTGCCACAGCGCCCGGCTATTTTTTTGTTTTGCAGTTCAGCCGAGGCCGGGCTTGAACCTGCCACCTTCGGTATATGGGGCCGGCGCCCTACTCGCTGAGCCACAGGAGCCGCCCTTTCATTTTATTTTTTATTGAAACAGTCTTTTTTTTTTTGAGGCAGAGTCTCACTTTGTCACTCTCTGTAGAGTGCTGTAGCATCATCACAGCTCACAGCAACCTCAAACTCTTGAGCTCAAGCGATCCTCTTGCCTCAGCCTCCCAGGTAGCTGAGACTATAGACATGAGCCACAATGCCTGGCTATTTCTAGAGACAAAATCTTACACTTGCTCAGACTAGTCTCAAATTCCTGAGCTCAAGCAATCCACTCACCTCAGCCTTCCAAAATATAAAAATTATAAGCGTGAGCCACCATACCCAGCCTAAGTAAAATTTTTATATTAAACTACGTATGACATATACCAACGGTCAGCTAATTTTAACATCTATCCTCAACACCCTTTTCACTAGGTCATCTACTTTAGTTCTCAGCCTCCCATACTGCTGAGGGAGGCCATGTAACAAAATTATGTTACTGAGACCTATTGAGTAGAAATTTCTTAGGCACCTTTTAGAAACATACTTTTCTATCAGAAGTAACTGCCATTATTATAGTTATCTTTTCCCCTACCTGCCTTGTAATGAGACGTGATACCTGGAGCTTAAGCCAGTATCTTATTGTCACCAAGCCAACATACTAGAGATGGTGGACTGCAAAGAAAGAAAAAAGCCAGGTCTTTGATAATAATCAGTAACTACCACAACTGCTTCCACTGCCCACTTCTGTACTTCTTTATGTGAGATTTAAAAAATGCCCTCATTGCTTACGTCACTTTTAGCCAGAGGCACCCCACATAGTTTTATATATATACGTATGAATAAATGTTTCCTATATAACCACCAAGCATGTGGAAAACTTTTATAATTATTTTAATCTCTACTAGCAAGGATTTGGTTACTAGACACCTTCATTCAAACTCTGCTGATAGGTATGGTCTTTAGGTAATCAGTTTCAAACTCTATTTCAAACTATTTTAAAGAATTTAAAAATATTCTTGTCCTTTGTTTGACCAAGATATTCAGTATTTAAATGTCCATCAAATAAATAATAATAAAAGTATCATTATAAAGATGTTCAGGTATATTTACAATATTAATCAACTAAAAATAACAAATATTTAAAAGTATAATGCTAGTAAACATGCATCTGATAGCCAATAGCACTGATTTTTGATGTAAGATTTTTAAGAATTGATTTCATCCCTAGATTTTCTTCTTTAACTTCACACTATCACCAAGAAAGTTAATAGATGGCACTTATACACTTGGTTACTAAAAATGTTTTATCCAATCAAGGCCTATTTCCTAAGCGATGCTGGAAAAAAAACTAACAGGAGAAAGTTACACTACCACAAATTACTCCAAAATTTAACTGTAATATTCAGGCTTTAAATTTGAAGCCCCTTTAAACAACCAGATCTACAGAATGAACATTTGGGCCCACCAGCTGCTATGGATAGCAGAACCACAAAAAGCTCCTACTTATCAGATTACTTTTCAGAGGCATAAGAATATACTTTACAAAGGTACATATCTAAAAACCTATACTGAAGATGAATAATAAATATTTATATTCCAAGTCAAAAAATTCCAGTCTAAAGAAACATTTGATGTTTTTATTTCTGAATCCTAAAGCACAATAATGATTATATAATTTTAATCAAACTTAAAAGGTATGCCTTATTACCTTGTTGATATAAGCTATTCACCTTTGAACAGGCAAACAAGAGGGAAAAATCCTTAAGGCATTTTTATATTCTAACTTAACAATTATCTGATAATTACCCCATCATTACCTGCCCATTAAGGATTCCATTCTAAATTCTTAGCATTTCAGATACTACAGGCATGTTACTTCAAAAATCCTACCTGGGAAGAGACTGAGAAGACTGACTGGAGATTTGTTGGTATCAATAGTTAGTTTGTGGCTTGCAGTTTTTGAAGGCTGACCTGGTAGGCAGATTAATTTCAGGGGAAGTCTAAATTTACATTGGATAACTCTAGGAATGCCTGAAATAAAAGAGAGAAATGTAGATTCACAGATTTCACAAATAATTTAACAAAAACTTTTATACTACTAGTAGTAGGTTGAGTACCTACACATCTTATAAGTTTGTTGCCTATTTCATTTAGTGTAACAAAAACAACTGTAAAGTGTTACTAAGACTTGTTGTTTTACTGATTTAAAATATGCAAGACAAAAAAAATATTAGAAGGACATTAAGCATGAGGTATATCTTTAATAGTAGTACCATACTTTTTAAATCATCACATTTGGATACTATATAAAGCATTATAGTTATTTAACATTCAATTACAGAAATAAGACCTTGAAAACTCTAGCCCTAATTCAAGACTATCGGCAAAAATGAGCAATTACATAAATTTTGTAACAGTAAGACTCTATAAGACCATATCTAAAAATTTCTGCAAACATTTTAAATCTTTAGCTATTTTTACTTATTAAAGATTCAAATTATACTAATAATTTTCAACAAATTATGGCTATGAAAGCAGAATTTGCTCTACTGAAGTTCTATTTAAGTTCTTGTCCATCTTACACATTAATATTAAGAATATTACTTTTACATGAATTAAACTTTTCCCAAGCCATTTAACATTACAGATCACTTTAAGTGACATTTTTGAAGGCTCATAGTCACTCAATTGTCAAAATTTAAATATTCATACATTAATACTGAAATAGGCATTTGAATAAACAAGTTTTATATAAGAATTTTTAAAGTTTAAAAAAATTACTTCTTTCAATATTTTTATAGAGAATGGAACTGAAACCAAAGTAAATTAGGTTCTCTACTTATAAATCTAGGAAAGGAATACTATAACCTTAGTTTTCACTCCTTCTATTCTAGGATTGTGTGTTGGACTGGACAAGAGGAAAGATAATACACAGAACCCTGTATCTTAGCATATTGCTATAGGAAAATGGAAAACTCAAAATGTTCTTCTCTACTTGATAGATGCCCACATTAATTCCTTTATTTTTTGTAATGAAGTCAGTGAGCGGCTTAAAAATAGCAAAAGCAGAAGCAGTTAAAGTTTGTAGACATGATTCCAAAACAAGATCCCTGAAATTACCAAAATGTTTTGCTAATGCCAATTGGAATTGTGTGGCCTATTCCACCTCATCCAAGCTGGGAGTACATTTTTCAGTACCATTTATCCACTAGGATAGTAAGAGATCATCAACAATGGCAAGCATTTTGATATATGAGGTCAATTAAATACTCTTTCAGAGCATGTGGAGCATATTTGCCATTCTCTTCAAAATAATCTATTATCCATCAAATTTTACATAGCTCATTTTTTGCTCATAGCCAACAGATGTTAAATTCACTTTTCCTGGATTCCTAGCTGCAAAGAATAAGTGGTGTCTCTCAAGGAAAAAAAAAAAGAAAAGAAGAAAGGAGGGAGAAAGAGAGAGACACAGAGAAAGAGAGAGAGAGAGAGAGAAAGTAAGTCCCAAGGTATTACTTCTTGACATTCTGTGAGGTTTTTAGAGGCATGTGTATTTACCATGATGAAATATTTTGACTTGAAATATTATAGTAATATGACCTAAGATACTCCCCAAAGCACAACTATGAATAGCACCACAAAAAAAAAAATTAAAGGATTATTTTTTCGGACTTAAAAGAAATTTCCATATATTCTATATATTCCCAAATAATGGAAATATATCTACTGAGTATGTTGCCTCTATAATAAAGAAATTGCAGACTCAATTAATACTATAGTCAAGAAAGAACAAGGAAGCAGAAGCTTGTTTCCGTTGCCTTAATTTTAAATGAATAACAAAAAATGCTTCATATTCTGACAATTTTGTAGTTCACAAAAGGAAGCAATCTTCAATATGCTTCCAATGAAGTTCTCAGCTGAATGTTCAAACAAAAATTTGGCTGTATGTTATTCTAAAACTATACTACCGAAACTGTAGGCTCTACCTCTCTTGGACCAGGTCCTGACTAAATTCAGAGTAAAAAAAAATTAAACATAATCAACAACACTGGCTTTCTGTTACTAAGTCTATATATTTGATACATTATCCTAAATCTCTAAGAACCCAGAGGTAAATAAACTGGTGGTGCATATAAGTTTTCAGAATCAAAGCAAATGGATTTCAGGCACTAATAAACCCAAGACAAGAAATACATTGTAACTTGAGTCACAGTTATAGGAGATCAGTTAATGACAATATCACACACTAGAGCAATGGTCTGAAGTTGCTAAGATTTGTAGAACTCCTCCAAAATATCTTTTCTCTCCAGGAATTATAAACCTGTTTCTCAAAGGACACTTGGAAAACATTTCTTTGAAAAATGATTATACTCACACTTAATAAAATGATTATGGCTATTTTTAAAAGGATGACAGCTTGAAAAGTTTCACCATTCGGGTAAAAAAAGTATGAAATTCTTAGAAACCAGTTTAACCAGTTTAAGAAATCATACCTTTAGAAGAAAAATCAAAATGCCACTATTTTATATTATTTACAATCAGATTAAAATTAAATTAAAAACCAACTATTTTAAAATACAATCTCTAATATTTAGACATAGGTTAATAAGAGGCACATTTCTATTGAGATTTACTCTTTCTTAAGAAAGTTGAAGTATAAATTTGGCTACTAATTACTGTTTGGGCTGTAACTATATGTAAGAACATTAAGCCAATGTTTCAACCTAATTTACTTTTGTTTCAGTTTTAGTGTACATGGAAATACACATGTGTAATAAAGAAAGAAAAACTTGCATGTATTTAATGATTTTTCAAGGTTGCTAACAATACAGCTTCCGTTGAAATAGGCTTATTGGTTTTAACTTTGCCTACCATATATTCTCTATGTTGGCAAAACAGTGTATCTGGCTTATTCAACTCTCCAAGTTAACTGAGCCTGGTCTAAATTACTATCCAATCAAACACAAGTCAAGTCACTTCATGATTGAAGAGTATAACATGAATAAACTCTCCAAGAGAAAAGAGCTTCATCATTTATTTTACTCAAATATTGGCCCAGTCATTCATCAGACTGACTTTATTCTGCAGTGTTCTTAGCAACTATAATCACCTCTCATTCAAACACTTCCCTTCCTAACCTACTAGAGGAAATAGATCGTCACAACTACCATGATGCAATTAATCACAAAATTATGTAACATTCAGAGAGAATATTCTCATCAAAACTACCTCTAACAGAACAATTTTTCTAGAAAGAGAACCCTAATTTCACTTGGCAAGTCTAAGAGATCAATATCACTGTCAAATGGGAAGCCAAAATGTGCTATTTTAAAAAAGGAATAAAAAGTAAAAAAGAACATAGTATTAAAGAAAAAAGAGCACATATATATGTATATCAGAGAAAAATAACTATATCTATATATTACACATCTATATTACGCCTTTAGAACTCTTTTCAGGGGCCTGCTAGAGTAATTTCATATTGAAAACAAGGAACCCCAAAGCAGTAGCAATGTCTGGTAGCCAGAATTTCCTTGATCCCTTCCTGTTATGTCTGGCTACGTACTGTGCTTAATCTGCAGTCATGTTTTACACTGCCCATGTCATGTAACTTTAATGCAGAAATAATGGAGACCAACCCTTATGGGACATCATAAAACCTCGTTTGCGTCTCTTTTTCCACATATAAAAGCAGAACTGCTTATCTGCAATACAGCCTGGACAGATCAGGACAATAAAATGCATCAGTCTTTGAAATATGAAGCTATTTGTTAAGACCTAAGTGGCAACATATTATTTTCTTGCCTACTAAGTGCAGCTGAATATTTCAACTCTACTCCCTAAAGCTTAATTATAATTTTAAAATATATTAGAAGAGATTATTAAAACCAGTTTTAACTTTGCATTGGAACATTAAAATTTATATAAATTGTGATTTTTTTCTCATGGTTTGGGCTGAATTTATAGTAAGGGGTAATGAATTTCTCTCAATAACAACTTTTACTGATATTTTCAAACTTAAAACAAATAATTTGGATAATATGATATTTCACAAATTTTAGTTCAAAATCTTACGAGTGACATGAAATCTTACACATAAAAATATAAATATTCATTATTAATAATGGGAAAATTTTTAATGACCCAACTTCTCATTTGACTAGTATACTTTGTAATTAAGCCAAACATTTACTTCTGTTAAAACACTTCTCATATTAATGTACGTTCACCTTTCAGATATCAAATATCAAAATAATAAGTACTATGCAAATCAGGTTGTTGGCAACATCAAAACTGTATGAGTAAATATTACCTTTTTTTTTTTTTTGCATTTTTTTTTTGACCGGGGCTGGGTTTGAACCCACCACCTCTGGCATATGGGACCAGTGCCCTACTCCTTTGAGCCACAGGTGCTGCCCCCATTATTTTTTCTAAGTACAGCAGAACATCCATACTTGACTACCTCTCTACAGTGGCCCCTCCCTTAGGTTGACCTAATTCTCACAGACGAGACCTGGACTACATGGACATAGTATCAGTTCAGTAGTTCTAGTTCCTTATGTTGACCAATCTATTACAGTCCCTTAGATGGTCAACTTACAGAAAGGTTCTATTGCATTTTAATTATATTTACCTATTACTAATTAATATTACTATCTAAAATGTATCTTAACTAGTAAAGATACACTGCAACATTAAGTCTATATCTAGGAGGAAAAACAATCAAAGTAAAAAATATTTTTTGTGCCTGCTGTAACTCTGCCAGTGTGTAATTCAAAGATGAGTGCTTGATTCCTGTTCTTAAAAGAGTTCAAAACCTATGAAGGACACCTAAGGAATAAACTTATTCTCCTATTATGATCAGAATTATAGCACAGTCATTAGCAAAGAATTTGGAGAAAATAAAATGAAAAACAATTAACACTGACCCAAGCAAAATTCAAGGGGGTCAGACCTTTGATCATATTCACCTACAAATTCTAAACAAGATAGAGGCCCGTAGAGTGAATACACATAGCATCTTTACCAGAGAGAGAGAGGCAGATCTGTTGGATCATGTAGAAAGATAATTTAGAATTTGGTGATAAATATCTTTTTTCCCTTACCCTTTCTTTATTTTAAGTAAAATAAAATAACAGAGGAGCGGCGCCTGTGGCTCAAAGGAGTAGGGAGCCAGTCCCTTATGCCAGAGGTGGTGGATTCAAACCCAGCTCCGGCCAAAAACTGTAAAATAAATAAATAAAAATAACAGAGCATGCAGGTAAACAACCAATGATTTAAAGAAATAAGTTACCAATGATACCTTTGATGTTTTTCTAAAAGTAATTCTGTTCTTACTCCTAACATGATTCTTTCTCATAACTCAGAAACAACTAATAATGACAACTCTCTATGGAAACTCTCATATGCATTATGCTCTCCATTGCAGTATCGAGCCATTGTGTTATTTTAAAGAAATTTCTTATAACAGTACATAAAAAGTTTTCATTTATGATATTATACCAATTCATCAACCAAATTTTAGTTCTGAAATTCATTTTTTTCAAAATTATCTTTGCACTTACCATCAGGATTTCGATCTATCCATCACAGGCAACACAAGAGGAGAAAAAATGCAACAAATTATCTGTGGTGAAGTTGCAACACAAATTTAATACACATCTACTAAAATATAAATTAAAATTTTCAAGATTCTCACAGATGGCTTAAATGACCCTCCAATCAAACATAAAGTCAATTCACAATTGAAGGATATAACATGAATAAATGAAATCCAACAATATATATTGTCATCACAGAAGTCCATGACATTGTTATGCTAATGTAAATGTGGTAAAAAAAAATAAAGATATATGATTAGTAAATATTACTATGGAGTAGTATCTTTCTTTTTTTGTCTATAGAAAAGCACAATAGCCACAAAAGTGCAACCACAATCTCACAAACTGATATTACAACTTTATAGTATATCTTTAAGCATTTTTCTCTACTTTCTATTTCCTGTTTACCTGTTTTTCTACTTTAAATTTATTTTCAACAAGTATACTACCTTTTCCTTGAAAATATATGAAATAATTGTTTAAATTAAGGCATTAGTAGTCTCTACAACTATATATTCTATAGCATAAATAAGGTGTAATAATGCCTATTTTTATCAAGAAGCTCAATTAATAAGTGATTCAGAGATCTTACCCAAATAGTTCTCACTTTTTAATTTTGTAACTCAAAATTAAATATCCAACCAAAAGGTCTATCATTGCATAATCCTTTGTGGAAGTTGTTATTTCTTTATGAAGTTAGCTTTATCAAAGCCATTTAAACATGAAAATATTTATATAACCCTAACTTTTGAAAATATGGTAAATGGCTAGCATGCTTATTTCTCACGAAAAGTATTTTTTCTTAACAATTTAAAGCAAAATAACTTATAAAGTAGAAGAAATCGACTATTTACTTCAGTTATAATATCATATCAGAGCATATAAAGCTGCCAATGAATAAACCAGAAAATTCACTTAGATGAGGAAAAAAAACTACAGGTATAATAAACAATGCCAACTAAGAAAAATGGTCATAAATAGAGGAAGGGAGAAAAGGAGACACTTTTTATACTTCTAAAACTGTACAGAAATGTTTAAAAACACAAATACTGCTGAAATATGCTATTATCGGCTAAGCTATGTTTCAATTAAAAAGGCAATGACTACTAATTATTTTCTATCAATCAGTTATTTATCAAACTGTTACCATGAAAAATGCATTGCATAGGGGAAAAAAGTATCAAATTAGGCACAACTAAGTTGAAACTGACAATAATTGAATCCTGCCTGGCCTAAAGACAGCCTTTTAAAATCTGAAACTTTGAATATTGCCTTGATGTTAGAGTAATCTTTTTTACTAATTCAGACTAGTCTTTAGTTCAATAAATAAAATATAACTAGATAATACTCTTCTGGTAGAAATAAAAATATATCAGATGTGCTATTAAGTAAAAAGAGGAAATCAAACATTACATATAGTATATAAAAATCAGCTAAGTATTCTTAGCAGTGCAGAAGCTTTTTAGTTTGATCAAGTCCCAGTAGTGTATTTTTGATACTGCTTCAATTGCCTGGGGAGTCCTCTTCATAAAAAATTCATCCTGGGTTTTATTTTTGCCAAATGTGTCACACTTGGAGCTGAAGAAGCCAGAAATCTGGCCAAGTACAATGGTTCACGCCTGTAATCTTAGCACTTTAGGGGTCTGAGGTGGGAGGATTGCTTGAAGTCAGGAGTTCAAGACCAGCCTGAGCAAGAGCAAGTTGGCATCTCTACCAAAAATAAAAAAATTAGCCAGGTGGCATGTACCTGTAGTCCCCGCTAATCAGGAGGCTGGCAAGGAGGATCACTTAAACCCAGTAGTTTGAGCTTTCAGTGAGCTATGATGATGCCACTCTACTATTGGCCACAGGTGACACAGGGTGAGACAGGGTGGCCTGTCTCAAAAAAATAAATTAATAAAAATAAAAGTTAAAAAAATAAAAGCCCCATTTTCTCACCAAAGGACTACAAAGGAGGCAACCTAGCAAGACAGAAAACTTCTAGATAAAAACCTCAACTCTACTCCACCCAAACATCCCATAAAAATCTGTGGCCCTACCCTTACCCCAACAAAGACCACATGGGAAGCCTGAATGCCACACTTACTAGGCTGTATTGAGGTGCCTCGTATCTCTACTAGGATGGCATCAAAAATGGCTAAGGAGGAGGCCTCCTCACTAGGAGGAGCAAGGCAGCCTTCCTTGCCCCACTGAAGTGGTATCAGAGAAGACCAAGGGGAGAGGCAGGACTTTTATCACCACAATTTGTCCCTTGGTAATAAGGCCACTGTCCCTGCACAGCATTGCCCTCAGGATGTAAGAGGAAGCCATGTAATGAGCCATGAAGAGGCACTCCTGTCTTTCCTTGCCAGGGAGGTATCAGCCAAGGCCTAATAGAGAGATTGAACTCCCTCCCTTGCCCAGCAGTAACAAAGCGTTCCCTATCCTCTCAACTGTTAATGGAAATCAAGTATTGATCCTGGACTTCTATATCCACTTGGCAGTAACAGATAATACAACTCACCCCTTCTACTAGAACAATGTCAGAAGAAGACCAGAGGTTTAAGTAAGATCCAGAGTCTTCGATCATAATATTCAAAATGTCCAGGTTTCATTAAAAAATTATTCATCATACAAACAATCAAGAAGACATCAAATAATGGAAAATACCATCAATAGATGCCAACAGTGAGATGACAGAGATGTTAAAATTATTGGACAAGATTTTAAAACATTCATCATAAAAATGCTTTAGTAAGCAATGATGAACACAATTGAAACAAATGAAAAAAAAATAGAAAGTCTCAACAAAGAAACAGAAGATAGAGAAGAACCAAATGAATATTCAAAAGCTGAAAAATGCATCAACTGAAATAAAAAATGGATGAACTCAGTAGTAGATTGGAGGGACAAAGTAATTAGTGAATTTGAAGATAGAACAGTAGATTAACCAAGAGGAATATAGTAGAAAAAACAGACTGAAATTTAACAGAGTCATAGGAAATGTGGGATCTATGTTATCAGAGTCCTGGAAGGGGAGGGAAAAAAAGAAAGGCTAAATGAGTACTCAAAGAAATAATGTCTAAAAACTCCCTAAATGTGACAAAAGATTCAACCTACAGATTTAAGAAGGTTAGCAAACTCCAAACAAGATACATCCATACCAAGATATGTCATAATCAAGTTTCTGAAAATTAAAGACAAAAACTCTTGGAGGCAGCAAAAGAGAAATGACACTTACATGGCAAACACAGTTAAAATGATAGAGGATTTCCCATTTTAAAAAAACTATAGAGGCTGGAAAAAACTGGCACAATGTTTTTCGACAGATGAAAAAATAGACCTGTCAACTCAGAATCCCATATCCAGAGAAAATATTCTTAAGGAATGAGTGAATAATTAAGACATTCTTAGAAAAAGGAAAAATGTGAGATTTTTCTCCAGCAGAACTACTCTAAAAGAATGTCTAGGCCAGGCTCAATGGCTCACGCCTATAATGCTAGCACTCTGGGAGGCCAAGTCAGAAAAGATTGCTTGAAAAGAACAGTCAGGCTTTTAAGACCAGCCTGAGCAAGAAAGAGACCCCATCACTATCAAAAAAAAAAGAAAAAGAAAAATTATCTGAGCATTTGGTGCAGGCCTGTAGTCCCAGCTGCTTGGGAAGGTGCTTGTGCCCAGGAGTTTGAGGTTGCTGTGAGGTATAATGATGCCATGCACTCTAGCCTGGGTGACAGAGTAAGACCTTGTATCCCTCCCCCCCAAAAACTGCCTAAAGGAAGTTTTCTAAAAAGGGAGAAAATAAGAAAGGAATCTTGGACATTAGGAAGGAAAAAAGAACATGGTAAACAGAAATAGGGGTAAATACACTCTCTTTTGGATGCTATTTTGAAAATGATATTTTGTCTCATTGATGGTCAAAGGGTGCAAAATCCTGGACAGAAGAATGCTTTATTATTTTTCTGAATTCTGTTGCCCAGGGTGGTAATTATAGTTAATACCAGAGTAATGTACATTTCAAAATTGCTAAGAGAATAAATTTAAAATATTCTTACCATGTTAAGTATTTGAGGTGATGGATGTGTTAACTAGTTTGATTTAATTATTCCACATTGTCTTCATGGATTATAACATCACTTTGTACTCCATAAATTTATACAATTATGAATTGTCAATTCTCAATAAAAAGAAAATTGTTGCATCTTCTTGTAAATCAGATGCTCCGGTGATTGCTCACAGAAAAAAAAAAAGTTTGCAAACTCATCCTAGAACAATTGGTACATACCTCACTGGTAAGTATCACTATGGTCACAACAGCTCTGATGGCCATTCCAGAAAAAGAGTTCCAAGACTGCTTTGAAGGGTGGACTAGGTGCTGGTGTTGGCACCTGGCTTCCCAAGGCAAGTACCTCAAAGGGACCATAGTGATATTTTAGCAGAAAGGTGTGTAGCTCACAGCACTTTTGGTAGGATGAGTTTGCATGTATTGTATGATTCCTTTTATAAAAAATTTCTTGGGGCTTGGTTCCTGTAGCTCAATGGGCTGAGGCACCAGCCACCTACACCTGAGCTGGTGGGTTTGAATCCAGCCCGGCCCGCCAAACAACAATGATGGTTGCAACCAAAAAATGGCCGGGCGTTGTGGCGGGCGCCTGTAGTTCCAGCTACTTGGGAGGCAGAGGCAGGAGACTAGCTTGAGCCCAGGAGTTGGAGGTTGCTGTGAGCTGTGATGCCACAGCACTCTATCCAGGGTGACAGCTTGAGGCTCTGTCTCAAAAAAAAAAAAAAATTTCTTGGAATGACAAAATTACATAAATGATAAAAGATTAGTGGTTGCAGGGATTAGGAATGATGAAGATGGGGAAAAAGAAAGGAGATGGGTGTAGCTATAAAAGGGCTACAGAAAGGACTCTTGTGATGAAAATGTTTTGTATCTTTGCTATGTCAGCATCAATATCCTAGCTAGAACATTGTACGATGATTTTGCAAGTTGTTACCTTTGGAGGAAATGAGGTGAAGTGTACACAGGATCTTTCTGTATTTCTTACAGCCATAGGTGAATCTAGAATTATTTCAAAATTACAAAAAAAAAGGAAAAAAATCAATAAGCAACAAATTCTTTAAATTCTTCCCATTTGTAATGACAGGCTGGGAGCCTGCTGGTGTGTAGCAACATGTCGCGCTTAGGCGGAGGAGGGTCAGGTGAGGACACGCAGACCCCTTCACTCAGCCTATCTCTTGGCTGAATGTCACTGACTGCTGGGATGCTTGAGACTGTTATAATTTTAAATTGGTTTTTTCTTAGACATATATGTTTGATTTGTGCCCATAATGGGCCGTGTTTAAAGACTAGAAACATAAGGAATGTGATGATGAAATACAAGATAATTAAGAGCAAAAAAATGGTAAGTCTACAATTCTGCTTCAAAATTACCTTCACCAATCTTGCATTCATCTGATAAAAATCCTTATTTAGAATATCAAGATGTCTTTGGTACTTCAAAAACAGTGTTAAAAAGAGAAAATAGAGTGACAATTATATCCAGTTTGGCTTTCTTTTGTTGAGAATAAAGGCTCTCTCCATATCCACAATGCGTAATTTACAGAGCGCTTGCAAATACTGGCCTGACATCTTTTCCCTCCTGTCATTTATAAACCAAAAAAAAAAAAAAATTATAAAAATAAAACAAGTGTTTTTAGCATAAAATTCCAGAATTTCAGCCATTAATTCTTGAAAGACAGCTTTTGTTTATATTTGATGCTACGTCAAGGAATTAAATCCTAAAATACTTTTTAGTACATATTCATTTCCCAGACTAGTAATGACTTCTTTTCTGGTACACTTGTGAGAAAATCATGATTTCTTTCATATAATTTAGTAAAAACTGAACATTGTGCATTTGTGGGTTTCATAATGACGACATATTATGGACGTCGTTAATGATTGCATTGAAGCAAACTTACAAGATAATATTTCATACGATACTCTGAAATAATTTGTTTAAAACTTCAAATCACTCTTTTGTCACATACTACCCCAAAATAGCAAAACTATTTTAAAATTTTTTGAGCAGCGTTTAGTGAAAGGCGTTTATTAGTCACATATGGCCAGGCCATACTGATGTGTGTGCCTGCATTTGTCAGCTTTAAAGCCTTCTGTTGATGTCAGTTGTTACATGCCCACTACCTTTTTTATTTAGTGCAAGTAGGAAACAGAAGGTTCTGGTGAATGAAAAGTTCTCCATAACTGAAAATTGCCATAGATCTCAGCACGGAGTTGGAGTCAAGAGACTTCAACCTTCGCCCAGCTTGGGGTCATTGGCAAGTAAAGTGCAAAGAACATCTCCACATGCAAAGTGGGGATGATGTCAGTATTAATAGTGTCTGTCTCCCATGCTGTGTGTCTGAAGCCAGGCAAATAACCTGTCAGGTTTTTATTTACATTTTGGCTTCTTTCTCATTTGGTCTATTTTCTACTTTGAGTAATGGAAAAATCCAACTAAACTGATTTAACTTAGAAGGAAAATAACTCCCAAGAGAGACAAGCTTCAGAGTTGGATATTTCAGCAGCTCATTAAGGATCTAGGTTCTTTCTCTGTTTTGCCATCCTCCCTAGATCATCTTAACTGTTCTCAGGGTCACAGGTTGGAGGCCCTTTGGGTCTAGGGGTCCTTTGTAGTTAAAAACAATTTCAAGAGAAGAGGGATGGTCTCTTCCTGTGCCTCTTTTTCTCCCACCCAACACTTTCTCACCTTTACTTGGCTATAACTGGGCCCTGCTCACCACTTAGCAGTTCCTGGCTTAGACTATACTGAAGGTCAGACAACTGAATAGAATGACATTCTATAAGCAGAAAAGACTGAAATACATCTTGAGTATGCAACTAACAGTGTCTACCATGGTTTCCTAGACTACTTGTCTGGTTTTGATTTTATATGACAAAAGCTCATGATGAGGACAATTAAGTAAATGATACCAGTAGGTTCAGAACAGAAGGTTCTCCACTCACTTATTTGTAAGACATGAATTCTGAGGTATGCGTTAGCTGCCACATACACATAAATAGTGTGTAACTACTGCAGAATTGTACAGTGATTATGAGGACAGGCTCTGGGATGAATCCTTGCCCTACATACAAAGAGCTAGGACTGGGGCCTAGTGCCTAATTAGCGCTCAGCAAACATTAGATGCTGGTTTGACAGTGGTGATGGTGACTTGTATTTCTCAACAACTGAGCAGCTGGTCTTTCCTGCTTCCCTATTACCACCAACCACAGTCCCCTCTACCCAATCTCTTCTCCATATAGCACCCAGAGTCATCTACTTAAAACATATTGTAGATTATGTTGTTCTCTGTCTCAACCCCACCATGGCTCCCATTACACCTAAAAACAGATCTAAAGTCCTTACAGAGTACCCCATTATCTATTGTTTTACTTTCCATTGCTTTCAGTGACCCAGGCTCAATTTTCATTGAAAATATTACATAAAGTAAGATATTTAAGAGAGAGAGAACATATTTATGTAACTTGTATTGCAATACATTATTATGAGTGCTTTATTGTGTTATTAGTTATTCTTGTTGATCTGTGGCTGTATCTAATTTATAAATCAAACTTTATCACAGTTATGTATGTATAGGAAAAAAACAGAATCCTTAGAGATTTTGGTATTGTCTGAGGTTTCTGGCATTCTCTGAGGGTCTTGGAGCATATCCCCCATGGGTAAGGGAGGACTGTATTTATGATAGCCTACAGGACCCTGTGTGATCTGGCCCTTGCCCAACTCTCTCTGTCCCCTGCATCTCTTCACCTGGTTCCCTCTGCTTGGCCACATTGGCCTGGTTCATGTGAAGCCAGTGACTCTATCACATCCTTTGTGCCTGCTGTGGCTTCTGCCTAAATGCTCTCCCAGCTACATCTTCTTATGCCTTGCCCTTAATCTAATCATGTCTCTGCTTAAGCCCCCTCCACTGAGAGCACTTCCACTTTTTCCTTTTTGAAAATAGTCACTGCTTTTATTTCCAGTTACTTCTCTCAGTCTGGATCCTTTAGAAAACAGGGCAGGGGGAGGCAAAAGCTTATGTTCTACCATTTTATCAGGAGGAGAATAATCCCAGGAGAACAAGAGCAGGGAAGAAGTACAAATGCTGAGCCCCACCCCTGGAGCAAGTATGGCTGCGCGCTGGGTCTCCAGGGACATCCGCAAAGAGGACATTGGGGGCTGGGTGTGTCAGTGAAGACCATCCAGGGAAGCAAGGGGGATTTATCAGCTGGCTCCCTCCCATGCCCAGTCTCCACTGGTCAAAGTCCAGCCCTCGCCTCTGTGCTGGAGCCTCTCCAAGCAGCCTCTGGGGAAGCCCAGGCCCCAGGGCTTCATCTGACCAATGCATAGGCCTGAGGACAGTCTCTCCTTATCAGCTGATAGCACTTGAAGAGCTTCCTGATCTGAATTAGTGGCAGTGACAACAGGGGAACCTGACTCTAAGACTGTGGGAGCAGTGTGAACGGTTGATGGGATTATTCCCAAGGCAAGTGATCAAAGCCCTGGTGGGGGTCTGGGGCAAAAAGATTAATATGGCTGCTCAGATCTAAGGTGGTCTGCAAACTGAGTTTAGTACCATCTCACAGAGCCATCCTCATCTTGTGTTGTCTTCATAGCCTGCGAGATGACCCACCATAATACTGCATGCTCATTTGAATGCAATGTATATTCTTAAGAGTGGAAGCTCCGGCTTGGCACTTGTAGCTCAGCAGCTAGGGCGCCAGCTACATACACCAGAGCTAGCAGGTTTGAACCCAGCCTGGGCCTACCAAACAGCAATGACAATTATAACAAAAAAATAGCCAGGCGTTGTGGTGGGCACCTGTAGTCCCAGCTACTTGGGAGGCTGAGGCAAGAGAATCACTTAAGTCCGAGAGTTTGAGGTTGCTGTGAGCTGTGATGCCATGGCACTCCTCCGAGGAGAACATTGTGAAACCTTTTCTCAGAAAAGCTCCCCAAGGTAAGAGCTCACCTTCTTGAATATTATCTTTTAGAAGAGGGTTGGAAAATAGGGTTGTAACAAAAATGTGTTCCTTTGCTTCCCTTCTGAACAAAGGAAGTTGGCGCCTCCCTTGGCTCCCCCCACCCCCATACAGTCCTTTCGACATCTCTCTCTGTCCTCAGTGGGATGTGGCACCCTGTGGCTTAGAGTCCTGGCCTTGTCATCCCAAATTTTCCTTTGTGTACACTGAATTCTTGGAGTAGCAAAGCTTAGTCTCTTACCGTTTTCACTGCCCTTCTGAGGCCCCTTGTGCCATTAATCCCGCCCCTGAGAGTTTAATGGGAATTTTGTTTCAGGAACGTGGCCATAGTGAAGGATTTTATTGTTCATTTCTCTCTGCTTCAACCATTCATAACTCCCTTCCCATCACTGCCTCTTCTCATTTATCCCAACCTCTTAGTTAAGATTCCCACTCTACTCCACTCTTCTTTACCTGGACAACTTTCCCCAATCACAATTACCTCTTGAATGAGGACCTTATCTCCATGCTAGGGCTACTTTTCTTCCTAAATAAAATTGAAAATAATTATTTGTATATGACTACACATCTAGGATTTTGTAATTTTATTGCCTACATTCCTTCAATTTCTAAGTGATTAAATGAATCATCATTTTAAAAATCAGCATTAATATTAGATTTACAGGAAAACTTTAATATGATGGTTCATTTTAGATCAGAGTAGTCCTACCTTCTATAAATACTAGCAAAATAAAGGCATAGACTTCCAGCACTAAAACTGCTCTTTGAAGTTCAATTAGTATGACAGCCCCCCCCCATCCCCAACTCCCACGTGCCAGAGGAGAAAAAAAGATGCAGAAAAGGCGTGACTCACCCAGGCTCGTGGAGCCTTGGAAGGGCAGAGATAGGAGAGAGACCTAGCCCCATGCCTCCTTGTCCAGGGTTTTCTTAAGTACAAGGCTGCTTATTCAATAAACTGCATGGTTTGAATATTTACAAAGACATTTTTTTTGACAGGACCCAGCATGTTAAATTACTCATGACAAGGAAGACTGACTTTTCTTACCCTTTCATGTGACTTCCCAGTCTGGCTTCTAAAGGGTACCTCTGGACACTGTTTGATCAGCCCAGTATGGGCCCCTATTTGTAACCTGCCCCACAGCTAGAGATACAGACACTTTTGGTTGAATCTGGAGAAAGTACCTTGATCCCATGGCTCTCTGTCATCTCTGAGTATCCTGATGTGGGCTGCTACAGTTCAAAATGGTCTGTAGGAGACACACAGTGTTTGGCAGCAGTTTTTCATCAGATGGTTGTGTTTCGGGTAAAAATAGAAGTAGAAAAAAGACAAGAGGCTGAGGCAGGAGGATTGTTTAATACAAGTAGTTTGAGGCTACAGTATATTAGGATTGCACCTGGGAATAGCCAACTATCCTCCAGCCTGGGCAACATAGTGAGACCTGTGTCTCTAAAATAAACAACAAACAAAAATAAATAAAAGAATAGAAATAGAAATAAAAAAAGATTTTAAACTGGTAAAGTAAAAAAAAATGAAATCTTTAAATTTTTTGATCTTGTAAAAGGGTATTAATGACTTTCATTTTTCCCTGAGTCTAATCTGAAGCATTCACTAATAAATACTGTGGGGTTAGAGTGGGGGCTGAGGACAGCAATCTGAATTTATGTTTTTCATTTTAGCTTCCACATTTCAAACTTACTGAATTGGATGATATTTACATGAAATCGAAAACTTAACCAATTTTTATCTCAGTATGCTTGCAAGTTTTGAAACAGGGTTTCAGGGAAATTCTGAAATTCTCTGTGTGAAATACAGCCTATTTTCCAATTTGGGGTATATTATTAAACCAAAATTGCTCTGAGAGTAAAGCACAGAACGATTCAAAGAGGTGTCAAGGTCTACTGGCATCTGATGCCTCTTCCCTGGAGGCTTGTTTTATTTCGTCATTTACACTTCACCTTTTTTATTCCAAGGTGACTTTTAATTCCACTCTTATTTTATGCACGGTAGTCACAATAGCTCACTTCAGATGTTAACATTATCTCTAAGGGATATTCCATACATCTGGTTTGCAGCAACTACATTCTTCCACTTCTTTGGAAGCTTCAAGAAGTTCAGTGCCTATTCTCTGCAGTAAACAAAGCTATTTCTGATCTTGGTCAATCTATAGACCCAGACTTACATGTGACCTTGAATTATTAACAAAAAAATACACAAAATCCTGCTTTGATTATGCAATAAGGACACTAGGCTGACTCAGGGACTTTGTGCTCAGAGTTGAGAACAGACATCTGTTTTCCAAACACCTCAAGGTCTGGGAGGGGAACTGAAACCAGCCTCTGAACCATGGCATGTCATCTGACTTAGAATTAAATTTTGGAGGGAGGCACAGCATATTTCCAAACTTCCCTGCTTCCTTCTTTATGCCTAGTTGTTCTTTTCTTTTTCCCTAGATGGAAAGTGCCATCCCTTCCCCAGTCCCACTGTGGAGAATCTGGACTGTAGCCAGCCTCAGACATTCACTCACCATGGCCTTGGCAAAGATCTATGATCTAATCTGAGACAGCATCATGTCAGCCAAGGCCCAGGGGCACTGAAGATGGAGTTGCCATTAACCTTCGGGGTACAAATCATGGTATCCACATGGGAAGCCACAGCAGATGGAAACCTGGAAGTCACCCAAGTCTTGCCCAAACTGTCATTTCACAGATGGGAAAATGGATAGTTACAACAGATATGACTGGCTCTGTGTCATATAGTTGGGCATGGTAAAGGAAGAACTAGATCCCAGACCCAAATGTGAAGGCAAGACCATCTTGGCCCATTCACTTCTGTATGCCTAGCAACCAGCACAGTGCCTGGTATATAGGAGGGGGTCAGTTGAGGAAAATCTGTTGAAGAAAAGAACAAATGTAACACCTCTCCCTCCATGTCAACCTTATCGTTCTTCCCCTTTTCCTGATATTTAACTAACATCCTCAAAAAAGCCTGTCTTTTACTCTAGGCCAAGAGAGATCACAAAAGCATGGACAGGACACTGATCCTCTAAGCCGGGAAGGCAGCTGGTACCCACACAGCTAGAGCAGGAGGCAGGCCTGCAGGAATGCTCCTGGCTATGGTCTACCACCTAAACCTGGCGCCAGATTGAGGCTGCTGTATGAAAGACTACAGTTGTTTACAAAAGTGTTTCCAGTTTATCTGGGAACCAAGACTGATTTCAAAAACTGTGGATGTTGAAGGGGGATCCCAAAAAGTTTAGGAGCCCCAGACTTGGGGATGGGGTCAGATCAGAGAAAGTGTCTTGTTCTTAAAGGGTAAGAAGAGACCCTCTGGTTAGACTAGGCAAATGTCACCAGGGATGGCCCCTGCATGCCAAGCATCTGGAAAGGTTCTGCAGTTGAGAGAGGGCAGATTCATAAGAGAGAAATAAAACTTTACTCTTTCACAGGTTGTTGGTTCTCAACGGAGAGGGAGTGACACCTGATTTTGCCTCCAGGGACAGCAGTCTTAGTGTGGTGTGCTGGCCGGCTAGAGTTCCACAAGCAATGGCTGCTAAGATCAGTTGTTTGCCTTGAGAGCACAGCCTTGGGGAACCTGGCCTGGAAAGGAGCCTTAGAGTCGAGTGGAGGAGAAAAAGGGTGGGGAGGAGGGGGTTGTAGTCAGCAGACCTCTGCGCTAGCCGGAGGCGGGAGATCTGCTTCTGCTACCCTCCTGCGGGGACTGAGACGGCCTCAGTGCGCCCGAAGTCCTCGCGACCCGCGTGCGCGCCCGGCTGCTCCGCGCACCTGCCGTGGGCGCCGCGCGGGTCTGACCGGCTGGCGGGCGGGCGGCGCGCACAGGTGGCGGCGATTGGGCAGGCGGGGCCCGGAGGGTGACGTCACGGGCTCCGGTCCCGGCGGCAGAAATAGGGCAGCCGCGGCTGCGGTGGCACAGCAGCGGGCAGCGGCGGCTCAGAGAGCTGGAGCCTTGACAGCTCCAGAGAACCCGGGACCCGCCGACAGCCCGAGAGACCGACCGAAGGACGTGGGGTCGGGTAGCCGCCGCCGCCGCCGCCACTGGGCGCTCCCTCCTTGTCGTCCGAGTCCGGCCACCTGGTGTTCCCCTCGGCCCCGCCACCTCAGGTATGCAGGCGGGAGCAGCTCCAGAGCGGGCGTGGGAAGGGGGCCAGCTGCTTTCGCCGCCACCACCAATCCCGCTGCGCCCCCGGGGTCCCGGCGCCAGCGGCCCCGCGTCTTGCTGCAGGGCCCGGTGCGGGCGCTTCCTTGTCCTTACTGCCCGCACCAGGAGAGCTAAGTTTGCCCGCCGCCGCAGGCACCAGACCACCGGGCCGGGGCTTGCCAGGGTGACCCTGGCCAGGGCTAGGTCCCGAGGTAAAGGCTGGGGCGCCGACGCTCGTGGCCGGGGTCTGCGGTGGGGATCCGAGTGAGCCGGCCGGTGCGCGGGGCGCCACACGGCACCGCTCCGGCGAGCCCCAAGCTCGCGCAGGGCTCGGAGACGCTGCAGGCGCCGCTCTTGGGCTCGGGACCCCAGCAGCCCCAGAGGAGCTGGAAGAGCGCAGTCCGAGGACTCAAACCCGGGTCCTTGGCTCGGGACTGCGGGGCGGACATTCTCAGCGCTTCAACCTTCCCCTGCCGCTGCCGGCTCCCCGGCTCTGAAGGGAAACTTGCGTCTCCTCCCTGCGGCCCGAGGGGCCGCCGCGCCTTTCCCGGCCCTCCCGTGGGGTCCGCCACCTAACAGGCTGGGAATGAGGGAATCGGGCACGACCGGCGCCAGGCAGCCCCCAGCTCTCGTTCTGCCGAGCGGGTCGCCGTCCAGGGCTGGCAGCGAGGGTCACCCGCCCGGGAGTCTCCAGGGAGCAGTTTGTTCTTGGTGCTGGGTCCTAACAGAGCTTGTACTGTGGGTGGGTGATCTCCGCCCCTATTTGCGACCAGTTCCAAGTTTCAGGGACACCTAGACGACGCAGAGCGCTCCGCTTCGGGCGTGTGTCCCCTCGAGTTTGAGGAGGAGCGCAGCGCTAGTCTTTCGGGCTCCCTGCAGCTGACAAAGCGGTGCCAACCCGTGGCCTGACACCTGAGGACTTCGGGGGCGCCCGCAACTCAGACGGGGGCAGAAACCCGCGGAAGCAATAGGGTTTCCCACAGGCCCCGAACGTGACCTGCACCCCGGCAGCGCGTCCGTCTGCGGGAAGTTCCCGGGGGCCGGCGGAGCTCGGCCCACGGGGTTGTCCCCAGGCGCTGTCCAGCGGACCTCGCTCCGGATAACTGTCCCCGACACTGATGAATTGCGCTGCCACAGCCTCTCTCCCGCTACCCTCTAGGTGTCGCTTCCGCCGAGGTTTCCGCGAGAGGAAAATTGCGCCAGTAGCTTAGTCTCTTCCTTCCTAAATTTGTTGCAAGCTTGTGCACTAGGAATTGTGCTAGATGGGGACCCCGAGGTACAAACATCCGCCCTCATTCTCTGGGCCAAACATAAGCAGAATTTCAATAAGGGGTGGGAAGGGGACTGCCAGCCAAAATGTTCACCGAGGATGGGGCTAGACCACAATCTGTGAGGGGAAAAGGGGGATCAGGACGCCGTTCGGACAGGACCTCTCTAGACAGTCCTAAGTTGTTTCCCTAACGCTAGGTTTAGGGGCAGCCAGAGATGATGTTTAACAGTGTCATTGTAATCCTCAGCGGGCCAATTTCTGTGCTTGTCCCTTGTGGTTCCCAGAGCAGGCTCTGGCTCTGGCCAGTGATCCAGTGGAGGGTTCACCTGGGAAGCAAAGGGTCAGGCGGGTGTGTGATGTGGCTTCTGTGACACCTGAGCCCCAGCAGCTCTCAAGTGGTAGTTCAAGCCCAGCACCTGAGATTCCCTGCAGGACCCACGTCTGCCTCCTGTCTTAGTATTGCGAGGCGACACTGCAGCGGCACTAGACTGTTCTGCCACACTCTGCTGAATGCGAGCTTTCTTCCTCCCATCCTCGGAAAAAAGACACTACCTTCTTCCAAGACTTGAGACAGAGCCAAAGGTCAAGCAAGAAAATAGCCCACTTTGATGTAATGTTTTAAAATTGCATTAAAGTTGTCCTGGTGCCTTTTTTTCTTAGTATTTCGTGATCACTCTCAATTTTTGTTGATTCCAGGAAGGCTTTTTTTTTTTTCCTTCTAGAAAGGGGCCAGCTTGTTCTTCTGGGCATTGGGGGAACTTTTATCCTTTTGGCTGTCCCCTGAAGGTGGGTGAAGTAAGGGGAGGCTGATTTTCTACTCAGGAATCTCTTCCTTTTCTAAGGCAGTGGGATTTCTTTTAAAAGTGACCTTCATGTTATGCTCTTTTGTTTGATTTAACACTCTAGTCCAGAGACTGGTACTGAATAGTAAGAATTTTATAAAATGTACCTTAATTCCTACCTTGCCTCTTTTGCGTATTTCTCTGCAAATACAACCTACTTGAGTTGCTTATGGGTGGTCAATTGTGTGCTTCTTAACGTAATGAAATTGGGTAGCTCTTTCAAGAAAACATCTTTCCTTATATTTTCGATTTCTTAGTGCCTAATACAGGGCATGAAACTTCAAATAATACAGAACTATAGTCAAGAAAATGTGCTACTTAAAAGGTATAATCTGAAGGTTGGAACATAAGAGTTATTAGAAGTCATACCTGTGTATGTGCTAAACTTCATGGCAAATAGGAATGTCATAGATTATACAATGCACGTAAAATAATTTCGGCATCTAATTTATCAAGTGTTGGAAGAATTAACCAATGCTATAGAGTAGATAATTAATAGGAAATGCAATTTAACTTCATTATAGCTGCTGCAAGGCTATCCTGTTACATTTCCATGCCTAATTTCCCCGAGTTGGTATTTTAGGGACTATCTTAGGAAATTTGGACCACTTTCTTTTCCTAAAACACTCATAAATCAAAATCAGGGTCCTAAGCCTTTCAGGAGAAATTGCCATCTAGCTTCCTGGTTTCAGGCTGGAGTTGATGTGGCTTTTTTCCTGGGCAGACACACAGATGAGGACTGCAGAGTTTTGGTGGTCCCTGCCGATTCCTAATTGGTGGTTGCCAACATGCCCTGGGTAAAATGCAGCACATCTAATGTGGTTTGCTAGAACAGATACTTTTTCAGTTACAAAGGTTAAGAATGCAGATAAATGCCTCAGACTCGCACATCTGGCTGTTTTCATGGCTTGGTGACATTGCTTTCCACCAAATCATCTTCATAATGTCAGATTCTGTTGGTTACAAAGAGAAGCCATTTTTGTATGGCAATCCTTAATGGCTGGTAAAATGACCAACGTCTGGGGGAGAGGCTGAAAGAGAGAATTAGTGGACAATGTCTCCAAAACTCTCAGGGTCAGAATTGTCCTTCTTCCCAACATGGCTGGTTCTTAGAATAGCAAAATGAACTTTGTGTTAGCCCAACACCAGGTTAGTGGTAGTACTTCTCTGGCCTCTGCACCTAGTCAATAAAGACGGCTTATGTGCCCACGGGTATTCTCCGGGTGGGGGTGATTTGGGAATTTTCATATTCATGCTATTTCTAGTGATTCTCATTCTTCTGTCACACTTTTTTCAACTTTCTTCAAAAAGCAAGTCAGTTAGAACTTTACGTTGTGCTAATTTGTAGTAATTTCTCTTTTTTTCCCTTGAACAAGCTATCCAAATAGCATTCACTCATTTACTTATTCATCATTTGAGTACTCAGGTGCTAGAATATTCTTATTCCTTTGGCTCAAAGAAATCTTTTTTGTTGTTGTTGTTATTTTGCAGTTCTGCCGAGGCTGGGTTTGAACCCACCACCTTCGGTATATGGGGCCGGCGCCCTACTCGATGAACCACAGGCACCGCCCAATTTGTAGTGATTTCAAATACAAATAAATAACAGCACAGATATCAGCTTGTTTATGACACCAGAAAATCTTGTTTTCACAAGGAGAAGGTAGACCATCTAGTGGGGCTCCTCCTGTACTGAGAAAAGCAAAGTCTGGATGACTAAACAGAGATGGCAAACTTGTATGTACTTCGGGTGTAAGTGTGTGATAATGTGAGGAACAAAACAGTTGCCTCAGGAACTGGATGCCTGGGTTCTATTCTAGGTTTGTCATGGCTCCAAGCTTTGCTCTGATTCTTCAACTTTCTGGGCCTCTGTGTGGCAGCCAGGTAAACCCTTGCTTCTCCTAGCCGTGGGGTAATGTTGAGGCTCTGGTGGGAAAGCACAGGGGAAGCAACAAAATACCTCCCTTCAATAAGACGTCTTTAGTATCAAGTGATTATACTTAATGAGTAGTTTTGAAGAAAAAAATAGTCCCAGATCTTTATAGGAGGACAATCCCAGGTAGGTCTATAAGGAATGCTTAGGACTTAGCAAGGATTGAATGAAATTTCTTTACCTAGATTGATCTCAAAAGGAGAAGAAGGAGGGAGGGGTGGGGAAAGGAAGAGCAGTGAGAGGGAAGGAGTGAGGGGGTGGGGTCTTGGTGTGTGCCACACCTTTCGGGGGCAAGGCACAATTATAAGAGAGTCTTTACCTAACAAATGCTATCAGTGTAACCTGGTTTCTTGTACCTTCAATGAATCCCCAACAATAAATTAAAAAAAAAAAAAAAAAAAGATTGTTTGTGACCTTATTAAGATTCTCCCCAGTTCTACAATGGGGAGAATCTTGCATTTTCCTCTATCTGAAGGCCGGTAGGGCTGTTTGAATTTGGAGAGTAATTAATTTGTTTGTAGATCCACTTCCCCACAGTGACTGTCTTTACCACATTGGTACTTCCTGTGAACTGAAGGGCGTCCTTGCTGCCGGGGATCCTGTGACTTTTCTCCTGACTTTGTTTTTTTTTAACCACATTCTTTTCTCATCCCATAAATCAAGGAGCAATGAGGGTGGAGGAGGGTGTGCTGAGCGCCCCTCCACCCAGGTGGAGTGCAGGAATTGAGGGGAAGCAACTTGCCTCTTGCTCCTGGTTCTGCCTTGGTTGGAGCCATGGCAGCTAGAGGAGGCCAGTCCTTGGCAGCTTCAGAGGAAAGGAGAGACTTGGGGCTCAGGGCTTCCTATCTTATACTATGTAGATCAAACAAAACTCAGCAAACAAAAACCAACTGTTAATCAAAATAAAGTATTGCTAAGTGTTGGCAGGAAGCATAGGATGGAGGTTAAGAGCGTAGATGTCAGGGTTTCACCTGCCTGGCATGGAATCCCAGCCATTTATTTGATGGCACCTTCCTGGTTCCATAACGGGGAGATTCTTGCATTTTCTTGCCATGACCTTGTCAGGGTACTTAACCTCTCTGTGCCCCTATGTCCTGTGTCATCTGACTAGGGGATAATCATTGCCCTCCTCATGGAGTATAAAAATGAGGATTATGAGTTGACACTTATAGAGTGTTTAGAACAGTGCTTGACACATAGTAATTGCTACGTAAATGTTAACCAAATAGATCAGTGGTTCTCAACCTTCCAAATGCCGTGGCCCTTTAATACGGTTCCTGTGGGTCACAATCCACAGCGGTTAAGAACCGCCGAAATAGATGGTCTCTAGTTGGTTATTAGATAGAACAACAAAATTGATTTAGACTCAATGTGAAGTCTTTTTTATGAACTGAACTGTCATGAAACTTGAGTTATAAATTTTTAGGCTGTTGCTGCTGTAAATGGGATCAGTTGTCAGTCACTCTTAAGTATAAAATGACATCCAAGACACTCATGGTGCAAATGAAATCAGAGCTAATGGCCAAACTGAAAGAAAGCTGCCTTGGAGTGAACCAGCAGTTGGCCTGGTTCACAGTTTCCTGTCTCCAAACAAAATGTTGTAGTCCATCTCAATGTAAACCAGATAAATCCAGCATCAACTTTAGGTAGAGTTCCAGCTTGGAGTTTGGGCTTCCTGAAATTCAACTCAGAAACAGCTATATTAATACCTGCAATCTGAGTATATCTTCTTAAATGAAGTGATTTCAGGCTTGCCAAATTAATGATGGAAATGAGTGGGTTTTATTTTGATGTTATCCATTAATAATACATCAGATATAATTGATCTTAGATTACTAGACAGATTAAAAATTAAATACTAGATTTTGTGGCTTACGTATTTTATAACTCCAGGAATTGACATCTGTATGAATGAATGAATGAATTTTTCTATCTTGCTGTTTTTAGTTTATTTAGGCGGGCAGGGCACAAAAAGGAAACAAGCAGACCTTGATATGTGCACTTATTTACTATATGAGCGATGTTTGGTAGTGGCTAAGTAGGTAAAAATTAATAAGACAGTAGGAAACAGTGTCTTTCTAGTTCTAGTTTAAATTACTATGGCTGGTGCTTTAAAATTTCAAAAGCTCAGGAGCTGCCTTCTATAGTCTCTGGAAAGTGGTTCTGTCTTCAGCAGAGGATATTTTATGAAGAGTAGAAAACTTTTGGAAAATACTTCTAGAAAAACCAATTGCAGTTAGGGAAAGATGTTTTTATTCTCTCGTAGTCCTGACTGTGATTTTTTTTTTTCCTGTTCCTTGTCTCTGTAAGAAATCACACATCCTAGCTGGAGCACTGGATCAGGAGTGCAGAGTTGGGTGGGTGCCGTTAATGTGCCAGTCCTCTCCCAGGCAGCAGCGGAAGTGGCACTAGTCCCCTTCAGGCTGCCTTTCAGTGCAGAGCAGGTGCTGATAGTGGCATGACTGTGACCTTCATATTACATTTACTGACCTCTCAGACTGTTTTCCCAGTAGCTCAGCCTTGCCGACAGATGTCAAAGAGGAATGACCTAAAAGGGAGATGTAGGAATGGGAGCCTATGGACTCCTTTTAAAAGAGGACACACATTCTCTTCAAAGATAGTCATACCTTATTAACTTGCCTTTTCTTAGGCCAGTGTTATATGCCCACAATTTTTCCTCTGACTTTTCCTCCCTGTGGGCATTTCTGTCTTAAGCTGGAGACATAAAGCAAATGTGGAGAGGCAGCTCTATTTGGATGTGGAAGGCAGCCAAAGGGAACCTGGAATGTGGCAAGAGTGTATTTGTTTGATATCTCTGGCCTCAGCACTAGTGGCTGTGTGACAACCCCCGCCCCTTTGCCTGGAGTAGGGATCCTCCAAAGCTATTGACTATGTGAGTGAGCAGAGGTGGGCCCTCAAGCAAGCTATACGGTCCCTCAAGCGCACGCTTGTTCTGACTTGGAGCCTGCTCTGGACAAGTCCCAGGCTGGGCCACAGTAGGTGCTGGCCTCTAAGGAGCTCAGTGTGTCTTCATCTGGCCAGCCATGATCAGAATACAGTGTGGACCACACGTGATTAAGCACTAAATTGTGTGGCGCATGCAGAAATCAATAACCTCTGAAATTTCCTTGAGTAAGAGGTGTAAATACTTCATGTTGCGTTCTGTTCTGTTACATTTCATAGACAGATACTGAAATTATAGTTAGAATATGTTTAGAGTAGAAACTTTTTCCCCCCAAAAGTGCAGCTAACTGGACAAATGGAATAGTCTGTGTCCTCATTCCATGAACATGATTAGCAGAATGTGTAGCACACAATAGGTACTTGAGTATTTGTTGTAGCTGATCCTTAATTTTTTTATCCGTGTAATTCTTTGATTACCTTGAATTGCCTATTTTTTGTCTTCTAGAACTTTAGACAATATGATAAAGTGAACCTCAGAAAATATCTAGAGGTTTATTGAAATTCTATTATCATTGGATGCTTGGATTCTGCTATAAAAACTATTAATATATTGGACCTCATGATACCATTTTGAAGCCCATTGTCTTGTACACTGAGGTGTCAGCTACAAATGAAGTGTCAGAGATTTAACCTAATTTTGAGTTGGCATTTCTTGAACACTAATAGTATGCGCAACCCCAAATGCTTTCTTAGGAAACTGAGGAATGGATATATAGGAACATAAAAGAGTTGACCCGGCTATCTCATTACATTTTTTTCTTAAAAATATAGTGGTAGTGGCATTTCAAGTGGGTTTCTAAATAATGGCATTTATAGAGTTCTTACTATATATTTGACATTGACTCTTTCAATCATCACAAAAACCCTATGAGATAGGGTTTGGATGTGGAAGACAGCGCATTTTAGAGATAAGTAAACTAAGGCTCAGAAATAATGTAATTTTTTCCAAAGTAGAACAGAGGGTCAGTGCTAGGATCTAAACCCAGGTTTATCCGATTCTGGAGTACACATCCTAACTCACTGTGACTTGCTATACATCTTACAATGCTTAGTTCTAAGCATTTGTCTTTTTCTCAACAGACTCAACAAAATGAAACCAGGAGGCTTTTGGCTGCGTCTCACCCTGCTCGGGGCCTCTCTGCCAGCGGCACTGGGATGGATGGACCCAGGAACCGTCAGAGGCCACAGTGTGGGTGTAGGGGAGTCACAGATGGAGGTATAGTCAAATACCAGCTGATATGACATGTCTAACTGATTTATTTTTGATGTTATAGTATCTGATTTCTCCTCCACCTTTAGTTTAAATCGATTAGACCAAAATGTAAATTAAAATAGCATTCCTTGGCTCGGTGCCCTTAGCTCTGTGAGTAGGGCACCAGCCAGGAACACTGAGACTGGCTGGTTCAAGTCCCACCCAGGCCTGTGAAACAACAGTGACAACTCCAACCAAAAAAATAGCCAGGTGTTACGGTGAGTGCCTGTAGTCCCAGCTACTTGGGAGGCTGAGGCAAGAGAATCACTTAAGCCCAAGAGGTATAGGTTGCTGTGAGCTGTGACGCTATGGCACTCTACCTAGGGTGACATAGTGAGACTCTATCTCAAAAAAAAAAAAAATAGCATTCCCTTTTTGGTGGGGGACAGAAAAAAGCAGCATCTGTTGATGTGGACAAGAGGTTTATATCATGATATAAATAATGGCTCTAAAATCTCTTGAATGCTGCAAATGTATTCCAGAACCAACGTTACTTGCATGGTTAGTCTTCCACAAAGACCCTCAAGAAAATGGCCTTTCTGTATACTTCATAAAACACTGAAAACACAGACTAATTCGTGGAGCACACCCATGTGAATTAATGAAGTATTTTCATTATAAAATTTGTTTTAAAAGAAATGGACTACTTTTCAGGTATATAGATAAAAAGAACCAGACTGAAAAAGAACTGGCAAGTGGAGGTCCTAAGGGAGACTGCTTTAATGAACAGATAAGAATGATTAATGGCATGTTAGGTATATAATATAAATGCTTCTAAAGTGCTCGAAAAACTTGTTCTCAAATACCTCCCGAGAGAGTCTAGATGTACTGCTAATTGCTTAGTGAACTCTGATCTTAAGTACCAAAGGGGATTCATAAACTGCAACCTGGTCCTGCTCAAGGTAGTAGGCCCCATGAATTTGGGGTTTGTGGGGGGTACAGTTTTCCTGCAGAAAATGGCTAGTGTATGGTGAACCTTAAGAAATGACTACACTCTTTTATGAAAACTACCTGGGAATTTCTCAGTACTGTGACAAATAACAATTCTTATCAGGGAGGTTTTCAGGGCATTTTTTTTCTCCTTTTGTCTTCTTTGATTCCTGCCCTTCTCTTTTTCTCTGTCCCTGTTTCCTGTCCTGTGGAATAAGAAATAAAAATTACCTCAAAAAGTCAACATTGCCAGAGAGCGAATGAGGTTACACAGGGTATAGTAGGATTAATGCATTATTTGATCAAAAGACACGATTTCTCTTTCATTATTACTTAATTGCAATGCAATCCCAAACCTACAAGCCTTAATCTTTGGGGAGCTTCAGAAGTAATTTAATGTGTACTTTTCCTGCTGAAGTTAGTGTGGCTTCCTCCTTTGTGGTGAGCAGATGATTAAATAGAAACGCTTGTCTCTCCCATCTAAATCATGAAGGAGGCAACTTAATGCTCTTTTGAAAGAGTCTAGAGGCTGACTTGCTGGTGAGAACAGCATTTCCCAAATGGGACCAGCTTTATCATTATTGTCATATCCATACAAAGGGAAATGATCACTTAAATCCTACAAATACATTATTGAATATTTAATAGCAAAGCAAACAGCAAGCATACAGGTATGCTTAGTCTTGTTACTATTGGGGCTCATTGGCCCACTGTTCTAAATCACTTATTTCAATTAAAAAGTCAAGCTAATTAAGGTGGGATTTAGCTGGAAATAAATTGAAGGTAAGTTTATATCAACCTAGGTAGGGTCTCTTTATCTCAGCTGTTAAGACCCTAATTCTTTGTGTACCACCAAAAAAAGAGCAGGTGCTGCTCATTCTGAGGAGGTAAGGCTTTTTGTTTTCAATTACTCTCTCTCTGTCTCTCTCTCTCTCTCTGACACACACACACACACACACCTTTAGAGCTATTGTCTTCCAAGTCCAGGAATGTTGCTGCTTCAGGAAAGGGATGTGCTGACTCTGCAGATTCTGGAATGCAGGAACAACTGCCCTCTTGATCATATTTTCTTTTTCTTTTGACATAGCCCTTGCTTTTGCAGTATTATAACTTCTCATTGAGTCTGCCTGTATCAATGATTAAATGAGATGATGATAATTCAAAGGGGCTTGGTACATAGGATGGCCTCCGTAAATGTTTAGCTGCATGGTATGGATTCATTTGCTGACCTTGATTACACCCTATGCAATCCCCGTAGGCCCCTGCGCCCTTACCCACCAGGGTCCTCCTGCCTGGGAAACTGTCTTTTCTTCTTGTGTCTGAATCTTGCCCCCTCCTCCAAGGCCCAGATCTGGTTCTTACCTTTTTCTCTAGAACCTTCGTTTGGCCACTTCTGGTCACATTGGTTTCTTTCTCTGAACTCTTGGTCCTTCCTTTCTTTTTCTTTTTATTCTTATTGTTTTTATTTTTAGCCTATGAATGAAGCCTTTTATTTTTTTCTTCTTCACAGTGTCCAATAATTTTGTGAGCAAAATAAAGGCTCACTGTGATTTTAAGCCAATTGATACCTACATGACATTTATTACTGGTCATGAAGTCACCCTGGTGCTTTCAAAATTCAGATAAGGCCATCAGGTTTTTAGTACATGGCATCTTTCCCCACACAGCAGGTTTGCCGCCCATGGGGACATGGATGTTCTCCCCAGCACACCTGTGAGTGCTTACAGGCCAGGCAGTCTTGTGTACTATTAGCATCCAAGATGGTCCTTATGTTATAGTTTTTGGGTAGTTTCTCCTTAGAATTGTAGTTATGACTATATCCATAACTCATAGCCCAAACCATACTAAATCAGTTTCCTCAGTCTTATTTCCTAGAGAAGTTCAAACCAACAAAGTTTCCCGAGAGACTCTAAATAAACCAAAACACTTCTTCAGGAACCAAATATTAAAATGAGCGTGCTTCCTTCCTACTAGCAGCTCTTTATAAAATACTCGTTAACTTAAGATTCTTAAAGTACTTGGGAAGCATTAATAAGGTTTGATTTGCTTTTAAAGTAATTATACCGATTACTTAAGCATCCTCAGGGTAAATAAGAATTAACTGACCACTGTGTTCACATATTTTTAAAGCAATTTTGTTTTATGTATAAAGACTGCAGTGGGAATAGCTTCAAGGAGTTTACCATTTTACAGACGTAGATAACAAGAAATGCAGCTGGGTGGAGTGCTTCTTTCATAAGAGTGGAGTGACAGAACGTGGCCTAGAATGCTAATATAATTCTGAATTCAAAGTAAACAATTCTCAGATGTACAATTTATTGAAATTCTGAAATGTTATTACATTTTCCTCCCTTTCCCCTATATAGATGCTCTTTGACTTATGATGGGATTATATCCTGATAAACCCATTTTAAGTTGGACATACTGTAAGTCAAAAAGGCATTTAATACATCTAGCCTACAAAAAACATCATAGCCTAGCCTAGCCTGTCTTCAGCATGCTCAGAATGCTGACAGTAGCTTATGGTTGGGCAAAATCATCTAACAAAAAGCCTATTTTTAAATAAAGTATTGGACCTATCCTGTAATTTATTGAATACAAGACTGAAAGAGAACAACACAAGGGTTGTGTGGTACTTGAAGGATGGTTTCTACTGAATGTGTATTGCTTTTGTACCACCATCATGTTGAAAAATCCTAAGTCAAGCCACCCTAAGTCAGATGACTGTGCTCTGGCTAAGATAAATGCAGTAGTAAAATCAATATTGGCAGCATTTTATATTTGGGAAACCAAGGAACCAACACAGAGTGAGAAGTGATGTGTGGCAACCTCCAGAGAGCTGACCTGCTTTTGACAGGCTGGCATTTGTGGGAGCCCCCCACTTTGGGTGCTGTGTTCCAGCACCAGGGTCTG
Organism: Arctocebus calabarensis; assembly: GCA_963573935.1. Taxonomy (NCBI): domain Eukaryota; kingdom Metazoa; phylum Chordata; class Mammalia; order Primates; family Lorisidae; genus Arctocebus; species Arctocebus calabarensis. The sequence continues at coordinate 23,156 of CAUYON010126565.1, read as the reverse complement.
ACTCACTCGCTGGGCTCTGGGATTGAATGGTGGCCATTACATCCTTTATCCATTTTACTTAACGTTTTCTGAATTATTCCTACCCATAGTAGATATATAGTCATGTCCTAAGTACCTATAAATGTTAATATTGGTTCTTTTTGTTATAAAATAGTTTGCCTCGTAGGCCTCAGTGCTTACAGACCAGAGGTAGGCATTGAGCTCAAACACCACGTGTTTTTGCTATTTGCAAACTCTCTCAACGTAAAGTCTTCAAGAGAAAACAATGTAGGGTGGTATCAGTTCCTGTGAGCATGATCCCCTGCTCTCTAGTCTCAGGGGTCAGCCTAGGAAGCATTGATCCTACCCTGGAGATCTGCCCTTTCCCCTTTCCGTGAACAGTGGCCCCAGACACAGACGGCAGTCATGGCGCCCGTCCCCGTGAAGGCAGCTTCTAATTGCCGAGTCCTTGAATGCTCTTTGGCTTCTCTCTGCCTTGGTGGGGGGCATTCAGGAGTACTTAGGCTACAAGACTGGGCATAAAATCTTTCAACACTATTTCACAGTTTTTTCATATTCTGTTGACTTTAAGGTAACCCACCCTCTGCCGCCCTTCCTGGTGAAGTTCTCTTCCCCAGTACTCATGCCCCTGATCACTCTTTTTGATTCCTGGAGAAGAGTAGCTTGAGGTCTTCCTGTTGGTGTCTCTACTTACTCTGGCCCTTAACCCCATAGTGAGCATGAAGAAAAGAAGCTCCCTCCTCCCTGTGAACAGACAGGGGTGCAGGCTGAATTTTCTGAGCCTTACCTGCAGGCTAGATTTTCTGAGCCTCACCTGCAGGCCGGCATACGTGCCTCATATGTGTCTTCTGCAATACCATCCTTCCCAAGCAATCGCTGCTCTGAGTTCTAGTATTTGACTCGCTTTCAAACAACATGAAATTCTGGGCAAGATCTCTCAGCAAGAGGTGAGAATAGCCTTACTCCTAGGGCCATGGGCACTGGGATTACTAGCACCCGTTCACTGAGCTCCAGGACTTCCATTGCAGGTGTGGTACCAGCAGTGGAGGCAGGGGTCCTCTTCTCTGGGTCCTCACACTCGCCCATGGTTCTCTGCTAATTATTCTGAGTCAGAAGGACTCAGGAGTGGTTTCTTAGGTAGAACTGGGAGGTCCCACCCTCCCATCTGTAGATGTACAAGCACATCCATAATTTTTGAGGTGATTAATGGTAGCAGATCCTTCCAAGTTTTCAGGGGCTTTGGGATAAGCCCATCCTCACTTACAAAAGTAGTGTCAGCCATTCCCTCCTCCAGCACCTCTTGAGTTTCAATGTGCTTGTGGATGGCCGGGGATCTTATTAAACTGCAGATTCTGGTGCAGTAGGTCTGGGTGTCTGGGATGGGTCCTGAGAGTGTCAGCTCCAGGAGGTGCCCACACTTCTGATCTCAGAGGACACTGGGCCGAAGAACCCTGAAGGAAGTTTCCCCAGCACCATGCATACAGGCGAGAAGGAAAATCCCAGTTGGATGGACACTGGCATTTGTTTTTTTGTTTGCTTGTTTGTTTGTTTAGCTCTTCTGCCATGACGATGCTGTCTACAGGCTGCGGTCATGTTGGGAAACAGCTTGTTGAGACTGGCGTGGGGAGTAGGTGAAGAGAAAAGGTGAATTGAAGCAGACTGGGCTCTAGAGTCTTTTTTGCGTATTTTCTAGCAGGTGAGCAGGTAACTTTAGATCTCTGAACCCATGGTTTCTGGGGGATGTGTCTGTAGGTGGTTTAGATCCTAAGGGAAGTGATTCTCCATGCTAAGGCTTAGCAAACACCCCACACCCAAGGACCAAAAACAGGCACTCCCCCTACCAGCACACCACGGCACCCATACTGGCGTCCTGTTCCATCTCCATCTCCAGGGCCCAGATAGGCTGACTGGGGACATGCAGTGCCGGGTTAGTGGTCTGTTTTGGAGTCTTGTTTTTATCTTTATCCTCAGACAGGGCATGTCACTCTTTATTCTTTGTGTTGGGTGTTTATCTTCCATCACCGTCCCCAGACAGCCCTTCTACTCTGTTCCAGTTAGCACACTGTGTGCCCCTTTGGTATTTCGAGATCATAGTTGACAGAATTTTAATTGGCCCTGAAAAGTTTTGTGACCGGGAAAATGAGCATTTATGAGTTCACAGAAAACCATGATTTTTCTTCCTCTTAATTTCACATTTGCTCATCTAACTACTTTATTCATGCCTCCGCTGCTAAATAATGTGCACTCCTCTTGGAAACTCTCCACCCTTGTAATCAGGACTTCAGGCCATGCATTGTAAATGGGGCTCCAATCCCATTTTGGGGGGAGTCAGCAGTGTCAGGCCTGCCAGGCCCCAATTATCTGCCTGATTTATCCCTCTGCCTTATGGGTTATTGCTCCTGCTTCCCATTTAGAGAGAAGTGGAAGCCGTGTTGGTGTTGGGCAGGCTCTGTCAGGCCCCATGCAGTGGGCTCTGCTTTTCTGTCCTGCCAATGCTGAGCCATTGTCCTTCTGCCTCCGCTGCTGTCATCTCTGCCACACGGCTCCAGGGTCTTTTCTTGTCACCAGCTTCCTGGGAGGCAGGGAGTATTGGTTCTAGAAATGGAAGGTGTGGTATGCCGTGGGCCATGTACTCAGAGCAGGTGGCCTTGGGGACACTACAGTGGGAGCTGGCACATTGGCGCCAGTGCTTGGGGAAAGAGGCACCACCATGTACCTGAGGAGCCATCTGTCCCTGTAGCCTCACCACTCTCCTGATGAGTAGCCATCATTTTGGGCATTTCAGCCTGAGGCATTCCCTTGAGTCAGGAAGGCCTGGAGCAAGAGAAACCCAATTCTTCCCTCCTAATAAAAGGCAGCCTTGTTTTACCCCCTGCCAGTGAGTTAGAAAGAAAATAAGAGACACTTGCTCTTGCTGGTGTGAAGAATAGAGTGTCAGTGGCCTGTGGGGCTGAGTCTTCCCTTAGTCACAGGAGGAGTTTGGCTTGGCAGGGGCAAGGCCCTTATGGTGGCTGGAGGACCCCTGAGGGAGAACCGTCCTTGATCTGTGGGGTGTTCTACATGGCACTAATTGCTTGGTGGTACATCTAGACGGAGCGCTTGGTTTTAACCCTCCTGCATGTTCCAAAAGGCCTTGAGTGCAAACTGAAACCCTCCTGGAGGTCACAGCTAGAGGTGAAAGCTGCCGCTGTTGTTTTGTTAAAATACTTCAAGCTTGAAATCTTGTGGTACTTAGGTCTGGGTTCGGAGAGTGTATGTGGATATTCCTCTTTGTAAGAGTTGAGAAGGGATGTCATCCCCTCTTTCTTGCTGAAGTCCTTGGCAGAGAACCAATGGGGCCCCCAGTGAGCCTCTGCAGTGGCTCATAGAAGCCCTTCTGCGGACCACCCCACCACCTGTGAGGGAACTGGACCAGCCTCAGAGGTGACAGACGCCAACATGACCCCCCAGGCTTGGGCCCCAGTGAGGAGCCTGGGCCTTTTCAGACAACATAGCTTCCCCAGTGCAGGTGGGAAGTGCTCTGGGTGGCTTGGTTGGCTGGTGGTGGGGCAGGCTGCTGGTGTGGGCAGCCTGCGGGCGGCTCAGGCTCTGTAGAGAAATGGTTGCTGTCCCCTCCTAATTGAGCCCTGCGTGTTTTACGTCCCCACTTTCTCCTCCAGGGTATCTGTTGTTTTAAAGCCCAGTGTTTGGTTTTGTCTGCCAGAGCTGAATTGCTTCTTCCTGCGCTGTCTGTGCTGCTGCCTGAGGACTCTCCAGTGCTCAGATCAGGGGCCAGCTGTGCAGCTGAGGGAGTCACCTACCCTTTTAGGGTAGCCATGAGTACAAAGTAGGCAAAAATAGCACCCTTTCGCAGTTGTCATGAGAACTGAGTCATGTGAGGGTGGCGCCTACTCAGAACATGACAGTCGGAGCTCTGGTTTTGTGTCCATCATCTCAGAAACTCAGTGAGTCCTCATCAAGAAGGCCACTCACCCCTCCTGCACGAGGGCCTGACGTGTTAACCTCGGCCGCAGGAGTTGTCACAGTGGATCAGAGCAGGGCAGCTCGTGGGGCAGGAGGGTCCTCTTTCTGCTAGAATGGTAAGTATCCTGGGGTCTGGGCCCCAGTGTCCAGGATCTTCAAGTGTTTGTTGAGTAAGTGAAGAAGTCACCTTTTATTATTCGTTGGGTCATCATGTAGGGTTTAAATAGAGTGCCTTGAGTTTCTAGGACTTCTTACAGATGAGATCCCAGGAGGTCATCACTAGACCACCTTTAACTTCCACTCTGGTAGAATCCTATCACAGTTTCAAGTCTTCTCAACTTTCTTACTGAACCAGCAGAGGCTTCAGAGAGTCCTTTGGGCTGTGTGTGAGGGCGTGGGATGGGATCCTTGACTTAGTTGCTATTGTCTTCTTAGAAAAAGGTTTTTGGGGCCTGCCTGACTCCGGAAATTTCTACTTTGCAAAGTCCAGAATCACCAACAGGCAATGAGACCCTTGCCAAAAACACGAACACAGAGAGTGAAGTATAAAGTCAAATAAATACAGGATATTCTGTTTGTGCTTAGAATTTTCAAGGTCAGTAGATAGTTTGTGGATAGGATGGCTACTGGAGCCACAAATCCTGGAGCTACTGTCCTTACAAATCAAAGAAGGAGTGGAGAGGTGGTGGGAACTGAAGTTCTCTTCTGAAATGTCATTAAATAGGTGAAAGACTCAGTGGCTTTCCTTGACCCTAGTCTTAGAGCAATCGGACAGGAAGCTTGTTTGAGCTCTGCTGTCACTGAAAGCTCGCTCTCCAAAGAAAACAGAACTCTTTTCCCATTTATTTCCCTTTTTAGCCTTGCATTTACAATGTACCTTGAAAATTTTTCCTACAGGAAAGACCTGAGGTTTCTGTGGTTCTGATGCCACATTTTGAGCGTCTATTCCAGGCAGACAGGCTTTCACCTGGGGATGTTGGGAGGTGTCAAATGCCAGAGCCTGCCAAGTACATGCTCTCATTGGAGGGGCTCTAAAATATGCCCTGGGGTGCCTCCATTTACTCCTCCACCCTTTTCTGTTTGGTTGTTACTGCCATTTTCACATTAGCACTGGCTGTGAAGAATGGACTTCTCAGCCACATGCTGGAGTACTCATGCCCAGCACTCATGAGTACTCATGTGGTTTAGGACATTGTCTGTGTGTCCCAAAGCAGAGCTTCCTGTTTTGATCTTCTTGTAATATCCCTACCTAAATGGGTCTGGGCCCTGGGCTGTCTTGGCCAATTGGAATATCTAATTGTCCTACATCTTAGCAATTAACAGGTATCTACGGAGCACCCAGCTGTGTACTTGGCCTGTGCTAGGGCTTGGCCAAGTGGTTTAAGAGAAATGGATCTGTGTTTCCATCCTTGAGGCTTAAGGACCACCAGGATGTGGGACAGGGGCAGGAACAATCAGTCGTTACAGAATGGATTCTGATTAAATACATTTGTCAGTTAATGATCTTTTCTAACCTATGTACAGTGACTAAATTAAATTCTCAACTTTAGGCTAAAGAAAATTAAGTATATTTGTTGAGTAATGAAGAAGGAAGTAATGCCTGCCTCCTCCATCACCATAGCCTGGCCCTAAGGCAGGATGCTTGCTCTCGCATCCAGACATTTCTTTCCACGGGGTTCATGTGGCAAATAGCACATCTGGTCTCACAACCTTGTCCTGGCCCATGATTTAGACCCTTTGGAGGCCCCAGGGGGTAGTTTGGAAATTGGAGGAATCTGGGGACTGTCAACTACATAGGACTGACAGTGTTGAGTGCAGCAGTCCTCTGGGCATACTTGCTACCCTCTCCCCGAGGTGGTTCCACCTGCTATGGCTGTGGTGGATGCTCATTATTGCTTTCACAGTGCCATCTTGCTTAGGGTACTACAATGTGTGACACTACCACCCCTAGGGTCCCAAATCTTCATCCTTTGCTATACAGTCCCATCTTGAGCCAGGAGTCCATCTTGGTCTGATTGATGGCAGCCAGTCATCTTAGTCCATTTGGTTTTGCCATAAAGGAAATACCTGAGGCTGGTTCACTTGTAAAGAAAAGAGGTTTATGTGGCTCGTGGTTCTGCAGGGTGTACAAAAAGCATGGCCACTGCTCTGTCAAAGGCCTTAGGCTGTTTTCACTCATGGCAGAGAGTGAAGGGGAGCTGGTGGGTACCAATCCCATGGTCAGAGAACAGACAAGAGCGGGGAGGTTGCCAGGTTCTCAGAACTCAGTCATCACAGCAAGGCGGCACCCACCATTCTAGAGGGATCTACTAACACGCTTCCCATTAGGATGCTGCCAGTGTCGGGCATCAAATTTCTACATGAGGTTTGTTGGGAGGACAAACATCCAAAACCACAGCACAGTAATCCTTAGGAATGAAAACACTTTCATGGCCATGCTGACTAGATTTAAGGTTATTTGTGATTCATCATACATTCTAGATGAAAAGTGTATGTAGAATTTAAATCTAAACTTATTCAAAATGATTGTTCTTATGTTACAAGTAAAGATAGTCATGAACTTCACTCTATAGGAGATTCCTGTCTGATATCTCACCCTGGGAAATCTTAAGAGAAAGAAGAGAGAATAATCACAAACAGCTTTAAGAAAGTGGTGAGCATTAGTGGCAAACAACTAATGTGGTACAAAGTGTATTCAGTTAGCAGCGTGGGCCAAGCCGTGGGTGAGGTGAGAGCTTAGAGCAGAAAGGCTCTGGGAGGGAGGCGGGATTGGGAAGGACCCCTTGGAGGCGGAGAGGCTTGGAGAAGACGTCTAGGATTGGGGTGGGCAGAGTATGTAAGTATTTAAGAAGAAAGCCTCTGAGTATAGGTGTGGGGTGGAACAGGGCCATATCTGGTAGGAGGGGAAAAAAGAAGATGCTGGAGTGGGTTTCTGGGCCTGCTGTCCAGGTGAATCACTGGGGACCAGGAGCAGAATCACCTGCTAAGATGCTCACGTACAAAGAGGGGTTATTAGGAGGCCTCAGACATTCTTCTAGAGCAAATTTTGCAGGATGGCCTGGTGAGCTCAGGCAGGGAGGCACCGGCAGCTATCTCTCATCCTCCACAGGCCACACCACCTGCCTCCTCCGTTTCTCTCTCATCCACCTGTTTTCTCTAGAGACTGGCTTTTCCACAGAGGTGCGAGTCCCATCCTGCTATCGCCGCCCAGCATGTGGTTTTACATTAACACTGCCATCACAGGAGCCTACTGTTGGGGACCCTGGGCTGTCTCCCTGGAGGTCAGTCTGCGCCTTCTCATCCTCAAGGGGAGAATCTTGTTGGCTCAGCTTGGGGAAGTGTCTGCCTGGTCCACTTGCCTATGGCCAGGGGGCAGGTCCTGACAGGCAAGGATGTGTTCAGAGGCTCTCGAAGGAAAGGGTGGGTGCAGTGCTGGGCAACTCCCGAGAAGTAGCAGGAGGGGTGGTTATTGCAGGTGGAGGACAGCTGCCGAGGCTGCAGAGCCAGCCTCAAGCCTCTCAGCATGCTCCCAGGGAAATTCAAGCAAAGGTTTTGGAAGTGTGGGGCATTTTATGGGGTTAAGTTTTCAGGTCTTCACAAGGGGTGTTGGCTGTGGCAGGAAGGCCTGCCTGTGAGGTGTTCATTCTGAGTGCTTTAGCTTTGCCTGCCTCTTTCTACCTATCTTATTGGCACCCTCTTCTCACCAACCTGGCCTGTTTTGTCTGGGCAGCTCGGAAGCTGAGCTTATTTATCCCTAGGAGACCTCTGCAGATAGGCTGTCACGCAGGCTTAGCCTTCAGGGGTCGACTCACCTCTTGCCAGTCACCTCCTGGTGCCTGTGCTCCCAAGACCTGTGCTGTGGTTGGAATGTGTCTCCCCTAAACCATGTGTTGAAAACTTAATCCCCAACGCTGCAGCGTCGTCAGGTGTTTGGGTCATGGGGACTCTACCCTCAGCAGTGGATTAATGCTGATTTTAAGAGGTCTCCAGGCTGTGAATTGGTTCAGTCTCTTGCTCTCTCTCACCATCTCTTTGCCCTTCTGCTCTGGGGTGATGCAAGCAAGAAGGCCCTCACCAAATGCCAGCCCCTCCATCTTGGATTTCCCACTTCTAGGACTGAAAGCCAAAACATTTTTATTATTAATTACAGTCTTAGATATTTTGCTATACCCATGCAAAATGGACTGAGACAGGCTGTGTCCATGCACTACCTACCGAATTTACCCAAGGGGAGCTGGCGCTGGGTTCAGATGTAGCCATGCAATTCTGGAGTCACATATCCCATGGCTAAAGGGAGCTCCTTGATGCATCTGCTTTGAGATTTAGCTGGAATTGTTCTTGGGATGAAAGAGGGGCTATGTGGGAGGGGAGTCATGGCTTGATCAGATGTTCCTCTTAGAGGGCCCCCCACCCTATAGAACCCGGCAGGCATCACCATGCAAGACAGGAGTGATGTGTGCACCACCAGTTCTAATACTCACTGTACATAGTCTCATTGTAGTAGGGTTTGGGTTATGATGTCTATTTCTGTATAGCTGAGAGAGACATGGGAACCGAGGACATCACTAGGTGAGGGTGATGGGGGAGTGGCCTCTGGAGCTCAAGAGTCTAGATGGCTCCTCTCTCTTCGGGAATAAAGAGGAGATTCCTGATAAGAATTCTGCTTCTTAACACAGAGTTGACTCTTTGAATTCTGTGGCTATTAATGCTGATAACATTATTAGATAATAGATAGCTACCATTTTGTCAAAGTGTTCAGTGAATCACTCCATTGACTTCTCAAAAGATTCCAGGAGGTACAATTACCTTGCTTCTTTTATACCTGTGGACATCAAGGCTTCAAGGTGATCCATGAGCTGTTTGACCTCTCCCATACTTTCAGTGGTGAAGCTGGGGTCTGCACCTGGCTTTCCGGCTGTCCACAAGGGTGCTCCTGACCATAATACTGGATTATTCCCAGTGTAGATTGTTGAGGCTAGGAAAGGGACATTTGATAATACTGAGCTTTGGAAGGACACAGCAGGTACTATCACATCAGAGAAGGGGCTCTGTCTTCTGAGGGCAGCAGAGCTTGAGGTAGCCTCCTGGGCCTGGGCCATGGGCACCTCTTGACTTTCCCTTGGGAAGAGGCAAACTTGTGCCCAACACACACACAAACCTCCCTCTCTTCTCCTGCCACAGGGAAAGTGGCTACAGGACAGCCACTGAATCCCAAGGAGACTGGTTATTTCCTTGTACTTAAAGGGTTCCAGTAGGGACAAGGGTTCCAGCTAGTCCCCTCATGTAGGCCTATTGCTGTGTCTGTGCACATGCCATTGGCCCCAGATGGAGACCTGAGTGTGATGATGTGTGATGGCCTCTGTTTCTGATTTTAAGACTGGCCCTGAGAAGTTCCTACAGGTACACAAGAGCAGTCTCCCTTTCAGAAGCAAGACTCTGGGGCCTTGACCTTAAGGGGAAGTACGATGCCCAGCATCAACAACTAAGCTGGCTTCTGCCAGATAAAGACTTTTGGAGGTTGAGGGCACCCAGTGTTGTCCAGTGGACACTTGGTGCTGGTGATTCCTGACTCTTCCATTGGTGCTAGAGAGAACATAGGGGTTAGTGCTGAGATAGGCCAGAGGCAAGCTGGGCATGCTCCTGCTGTGTGCATGCTGCCCTGGATGGGCCCTCCCCAGATGGGTGTGGCAGACCCCTCCCCAGATGGACATGGCAGGATACCCCCAGGCACACTGGGCACTAAGCACATATGGTGATCCCATTCAGATGGGCAAGCATGCTTGCAAGCCTGGGAGGTCAGAGCCTTGGCCTATGGATGGCAGTGGCTAGTGAGTGGACAGAGATGCCCGTAAGCAAGTAAGGAGGGAAGCTCTGCCGGCAGGACAGGGACGCCCCAGCCACACAGGACATGAGACACAGTAAGTGGCCACACTCACGGAAAACCAAATGGGAGGAATCATGGCAGTTAAGTGGGTTACAGAAATGATCCAAGGGGCAGCCCTGAAGGGTGAGAGAAAGTCATAGATGGTGCCTGGGGTGGGTGAAGGATAGGTGTGAGGAAACAGCTTCAACTGGTGTTGACAGTGGTTCACAGCTGACATGATACTGACCAGTAGAGCTTCCCTCAGCCCGTCTCTGTTACTGCCCACTGACCTCAGCAGAACTAGCTGGGCCCACCCCACTCCATAGGCCTGGAAACAGCAGTGGATGACTCATTCGGGCTGGGTGCTGTGCTGGGCTTTGGGCACAGTGATGCTGTCTATGGTGGGAAGTGACGAGATCATGGCAGCTGCCACCAGCCGAGTGCTCTTTGCCCTTCTCTCTCAGCTCTCAGGACACAACTCTGAAGCACATTGTGCACATGAGGAAACAGAACTCTTAGAGGTTAAGACCATGTAAGTGGTGACTCAGTGTGCTGGGAGCTCGGGTGCAGGTGAGCCCCTTTGTGTCACGTGACACAGTGTTCCCCATTGCCCAGGAGGCTTCTTAGTTCTAGCTGCTCAAGCCTGCCCTCCCCTTCCACACGCAGTGAGTCCTAGACTGAGATGGCATCTCCCTGTGCAGAGAGCACCCAGCCTGCCCAGCCATCTCTTTCTGGAAAGAGAAATTGGCACCACTATTTACAGTTTCTGTGCCAGTAGCACCCAGGGGACACCTCCCTGTTAAGGAGGGTGGTGGGGGTGGCAGAGGTGAACACCAGGTAGACACCACCGGCAAGTGGCGGGTCAGCCTCGCTCTGGGAGAGTTTGTAAGATAGTTGGTTAACCGAGCAGTCCCCCAACTTGTCCATGTGTTGGAGTAACCTAGGCAGCTTGGAAAAATACTAATACCTGTGTCCTACCTCCAAGACTGTGATTTCATTAGCCTACAGTGAGGACTGGGCTCTGGGCTATTTAAAAGACCCCCACTCGGGAACTGCTGGGTTACCCTATGGAAGAGGCACAGACAAAATGTGCCCCCACTTCTCTCTCTGTCTCCCACCATCTGTTCTTCAGGGGGAGAGTTGATTCAGGCTGTTGGGGACAAAGCTTGCTTGCCCCTTTGCCCCAGGTGCAAGGTCCTTCTTGTGAGGTGTGGGTGGCCAAGTCTGGCCTGTCTCCTGACCTGGCTGTGTGGGGCAGCTGTTTCTCCAGCTGAGGAGTGACATTTCTGTGCACACTCCCTCATTCTGTCCTCACAGCAATCTCATGGGCCCTACCTTTTGTCTCATCTCTAGATGAAGATGCCGAGGTTCATGGAGCTTCCCCCCACAAGGAGCAGGGAGGGACAGAGAAGTAACTGTGCTCTCCCTGTGGTGTCCAGATGAGCCAGTACTGTGCAAACAGCAGTCCCGCTATGGTGACCACTGGGTGCCTTTCTGCCTTTCCATTCTGTTGTAAAAGAAAATTGAAAAAGAGTCTTATTGTGCCTTAAAGGCTTTTTAATTAAATATAACTCATTTAATTTAAACTACTTTAAGTCCCATTTTTAATATAAGTATTACAGTGGTACAATGAGGTGCCTCCTAATCAAAGTGTGTGGGGATTTATCTCCCTCTGCAAAAACCCCTTGGGAGCCCCAACCAATTCTTTATTTAGACAGCAATCAGGGATCGCCAAGTCCTGAGAGGGAGGCATGCACAGGGCAGGGGCGTGGGAGTGGGTAGGAGCCAGAGTTCCTCTGGGGGCTGTGAAGACTGAAGGAGGTGGGTGTGGGGAGGGTAACTGCTGACTGGGTAACTGCTCAGAGGACTGAGCCGCCACTGGGAGGCTGCTGCCCTGCTGCTTCCGCTGCTGGTTCATACTGCTGGTGCCACAGCTATAGAGGAGGTGACAATGGGGAGCTCCATGGAAGCTTGCATGGTGGGCAGAAGGAGGGACTGAACAGTCATGAGCAGACATGCAGACAAACATCCCTCTCAGATGGACAAATCTCCACTCAAATTGCTGCACCTGAGTGGGGCTCTCCCTATCTATCTTATCTGCAGCACAAAGCCTTTCCACTCTGGCAGTCTAGCCCCCTTCCTCATTTTATTTTGCCCCATGACACTTCTTACCATGGGATATTCCATATACAGTAGGACCTCCGGAACTGACCACTGCCCTACACTGACCATATCCTTCCATTGACCTGATTTTCATAAACCGGACATGCACCACATGTACATACCAGTATAGTAGGCCTAGTTCTTTATGTTGACCACCTCTGTATGTTGACCAGTTATAGTCCCTTGAGTGGTCAACTTCAAGAGGTTCTGCTTATCTCTTTGCATTAGAGTATAAGGCACTGTTCTATTGCCAAGGTAGCAAATATCTATTGGGTGGATGAATCCATGGGCAATGGATGGATGGTTAAGTGGGCTGCTCAGGAGGCCAACAGGGAGCTCTGCTGAGAGCCCTGGGTGAGGTGCACAGTGACCCAGGGAGAGTCCTGAGGTGGGAACAGCAGGAGGACCCAAGGGAACACATCCACCAAGCAGGGCCCAAGGCTATGAGTGATTCAAAGGGGACATGAAGAAGCGACAGAGGAGGTGCCAAAAGGACAGAGGGAATGAATGCTGACCAAGAGGGTGGATCACAGGGGAGGAAACCTGTCTGGGGTCTGGATGAGTTTCTGGTTTGAAGGCCTAAATTAAAGGGTCTCATATGTCCCTTTGGGGAAGAGTGTATGCCTGTCGTTAGTCATCAGCCAGTTAGGTATTTTCAGCTCATCCCCATCTGACACCACCCTTGCCTGGCCCTGGCTGGCCCTCCGCAGCTTGTCCACCTTCTCACTGGCTTCTCTTGGATCCACTCACCCCTGGTCCCCTGACTCTGGAACATTTTCATGACATCTTCATGTCAGATCATCTATATCTGTGACCCCCCTCTCTATGCCCAAAACAAGGATGAAAAATAGACTCAGACACGAGGATTATGCTGGAGGGCAGCCTATCTCCCTTTTAAAAAATCTTTTAATTTTCTAGGCACAGGTTATTCTGAACCTCACCTTGGGCCTGCAGCTGGTAGAAAAAAAAAGTGGCAGATTGGAGGATCATGTTAAATAGGTCTATGTTGAATTATATCACTTTCTGGCTGGAACCTGGAGCAGGTGATGAATAATTAAAGTGTGAACTCCTGTCCCCTTTCCTCCCACGGCCGTCTGCCCTCCACTGTCCTCACCTGTCCCCACAGACACCCACAAGACAGTCTTGATTTTCGTACAGAACAGTGATGCCTGGAACAAAGCCAGCACGAGGAAGATGTTTGCTTGACAGGACAACAGGTGGATGTGAAGCTTCTCAGAATGAGGAGCATGTCACAGGGTGCCTCTGTGTTTCTGTAGAAACTTACAAAAGGAAAAACAGAAAGTCAGGCTTCAGTGACAGTGAGTGTGTCTACAACCCTTGAGAGGAACCTCACTCACCCCTGTGTTCTCAGCAGGAGATCATGGAATCACGGGATTTCACTCGAGCAGCAGGGTATATTTGGGCCACTAATGTGCCAGGTCCTGTGCTTGGGGTAAGGGATTGAGGTGATCTGGCCCTGAGGGAGACAGGCCCTGCTTTCACAGTTACAGCCCAACATGCCCACTGCCTCTGGCTGAGTGGCTCTGCACACAACGGCCTGTGTTTTGCGGCGTCATTGGAAACCACTTATTAATGAAGTGGCCCCTCAGGGTGCCAAAGGATGATAGTCCTAAGTATGGTGCATGCTTGTCCTGAGGGAGACGTGTGGATTACTTTCCAAATCAGAAGTTAATTAGTTTTTAATTTGTTGGATCGGCAGTGAGAGACAACTGGAAAATGCCGCTTTTTCCTTTGTGGTGTCTTGATCTGGCTGTGTGCAGGTGACTCTGTTTAACAAGTTAGAGTAATCAATTATTGACATTTAACCCAACCCACGGGACAGTGCTTACTCATATCGTCACTTTGGTGGATTCACTACAGAAAACTGCTTTGAATATAGAACTAACTTTTTAAAATTGGAAATAAATGACTTTTAGCATAAAGCTTTAAATGATACGTAGAATTTAAAATCACTAAATCTCCATACAGTATTTTATTTATTGTATGCTTTTAAAGATGAGAGAATTAGCACCCAAATCATCTTGATTTCTGAAGATGGGCAAATAATCCTATCCTCCTTTTCTGTCTAGGTCTGATAACTACCACCATTAATACTGTTTCTCTTTACAGCATCCTTCACTGATGCTCCTTCACTGATCGCCTTCACCGATCCCCTCCTGCTGCCCATCAGAAATCCCTGTACGGAATTATCTGTGTGACTCTGCCCACATTTCCGAGACACCTCCTAGTTCATCCTGGCTGGGCTGTGGTCTGCCCATTTTACAGATGGGCAAACTGAGGCAGGAGGTGTCTGGGCAGCTCCTGCAGGGCTGTAGCTGGTGGAGCAGTTGCTAATGAAGTCAGGTTATTCAGACGGTGGGGCTCTGAGGGTCTTGTTTCCTGGTCTCCCTCACGGACATAGCAAGACTGACATTTCCACGTGTGCTCACAGGGATGCTATTATGACTTCATCATGACATTTTTTTGTTTTACTAGTAAAGTAAAATGGTACCTTAATAGTAAAGATATTTCCTTGATTTTTTTTATAAAAAATCATCTAGCACAGTCTCTTCCTTTTATCTGGCTAAACCTCCCTTTAAACCTACGGCTTAGTTATTCTAGGCTTCCCAATCCTGTGTAAATACTGCTCTCCTTGCAAGGATGCGTTTATTGTTTGTTAGGCTAGCACTAGGAAGCCTAATAGGAAGGGGCTAGCACTCTCTGTGCCTCAGCCCCGTAGCAGTGCAGAAGCACACCCTCTTTGCCTGTGTGGTCCCTCCCTTTCATTCTCCATCTCTGGGGCTATGACAAAAGGCCAATATGGCCTTTCCTGGTTGGGCACTTCTGGGCAGGGCTGGCAAAAAGGTGCCAAACTCTCTGATATTTAAGCCTGTGAAGGTTTAGTGCTGTCAGCAGCCCCCACACCCCTTCCCCGCCTTTGACTCGTTTTTAAGGCAGTCAGCCTGTCCCCCAGGAGGATACACACTTCTCCCTAACCCCAGAGGGGGACATGAACTCTGACCTCCTTTAGGTGGTACTTCTCAGGAGCCAGCACTCTTTGGAATTTTTTGGTGCTGCAGGCTCTGCGTGACTGGAGGCAGCAGGGGATGTTTGGGCTCTTCCCCAGAAAATCCTGTTCTTTGCTCACTTATTCAGCCTAACTCTGAAATTAGCCCCAAGTTCAGGGTTAATTCCCTAACCCTCTCCATCATCTGGCTTTGAAGACCCAGACATGATGTGCTGGGAAATCTAACAACTTGATGGTTTTCCCTCTGCCTTTAAGTCAACCACATAAATGAGATAAAGTGTAAAAAATGCTTGGTGTGTGCTCAGTAAGTGGGAGCAGTAATGGAATACACGCTACATAAGGCAGCGCTTTATTTAGCTGGATCCTGTCAGTCTAAGTGGAGATTTTAATTGCAGAATGGCATCTTGCTAGCTAAAGTGAAAGTGGTTTAGAGTCAAGTTTTTAAGATTCCAATGAATAAATGAAAATTTGTTAGAAAGGCTGTTAAAGAAGCATTCGTTTTAAGAGCATCACAGTATGAAAATCTTGGAATTTAGATGTCAGAATTTCTGTCGCAGCGAGTCCTATTAGCAGAGCTCTGTCTCAACTGTATGAATTGGTTCATTCACGGAACACATAGGCTTCCTTTTGTAGCATCTTCAGGAAGCTGAGGCCTGAGAAACCCCAAGGCAGGGAGCTTCCTCAGCCTCCTCTGCTGCTGGACAGAGGTGCTATCAGCAGGGGAATGTTCATCAGGACACTGGGATGGGGACTTCCACAGACCAGGCCCATCTGTAGCAGACTCAGATCTGCTTCATTTGCAGAGACCTGGCCATGTTGAGCTCCACTCAGCTTATTGACAGACTGGAGCTTGCCCTCTAAGCAAAAAAGGCTGGGAACCTGGATGAGGAGGCATGGCTACCGTCTGGGCTGTGGCCTCACCTCCCTGCTCCGGGGCCTCACCCCTGTCCACCATGGGACGGGAAGGATCCAGTGGAGTGGAATTTGAGGCTCCTCCTTCGTTTTCTCTCAGCAGCCCTCACACTGTGTTTTGGTAGCTGAGAATCTGTCAGAAGCTTTTGGATTATGAAAAATATTACTCAGCACTCATATTATATTGATTCAAAAATAAAGATTATGTAGCTCAACTGCTTAGTAAAGTACAGCTTTATGGGATGGTAATTTTTTACTTAAGTTCTTCTACATTATAGTGGGAGATAATGGATTCAGGAAGGGTAGAATGAGGAATAAAGCTGTTGTATTGTATTGGTTAAATGACATTTTAAATGATTTGGCTGTCAAATTCACAGAAAGGTTATGAACAGTGAATGAAGAATCTGAAATTAATTCTCTACTTCAAGAAAGTGAGATTTATATCATAATAAAATTAGATTTTTAGTTAAAGGAATTTAGTCATTAAGTAATGCCCATGTGCTAACTCTCATTTATAACCATCTGGTTTGAAGCTTCTGTAGAAAATAATTCCTTCCTTAGGCAAGGCATCCAGGGCTGTGGTGTCATTTATGTCAATGAATTTTGCTCTGTACATTTCTGCTGCAGCTTCTAGGGGGTTGCTTTTTCCAGTATTGGCAAGACATATTTTTTATTTTTTTAGACTCAGTAATTGAGGAAGTCATTGAACTCATTTACCTCCCCAAATGATCTTATCATCTCGCTCCCTTAGTTATTTTCATTGATGCTAACAAGGATGATGATGGCACATGTGTGCCAAATGCCATGCTAAGCATGGTGCAGACTTATCATTTCATTTAATCATCACAGCTACTCTACAAGGAACATACTATTCCTGCCTTTATTTTACAGGTGAACAAATCAAGGCTTAGGAAATGATAAATAATTCAACAAAGGTGACAGAAGCCCGGCGAGCAGGGACAAGCCAGGATCTAGCCCAAATCCTTCGGACTTCAGAGCCAGGACTCTTAATCCCTGTCATCTTTGTCATGAATATGTGCTGATTTACCTTGAGGCAGTAGCAGGAGGACTTCAGAGGCTCAAGTCTAGTCCTGTTTTGCCCATTTCTTGCGTGATAATCAGCAAGCCATAGCTTTTCCCTCATAGAACTTTCTCCATTTGCAAATTAGGGAGAAAGGTTTGTTTCTTTTCTTCAGCAAACTTCTGATGTGTACTGTTGGGTGATTTGTCTTATTTTTACATTTTTTAATCGAAGCATATCAAATATATAGTAGAATGCACCTCTCTGACCTAAAAGAGAGCTTAATTAATGAACACACGTGACCACTCTAAGATTATTTCCAGCACCCCAGAAACCACCTTTGTATCTCCTCAGTGATCATCCTTCTAAAAGTTACCGCTAGTCCATTACCAGAGACTGGTTTTGCTTTTTTCTGAAATATAAAAAGCAAAATTCTCTAATTGTACTCTTTTGTTGCTGCCTTCTTTTCCTCAGTATCACATCTGATGAGATTCACAGATGAATCACATCACATTCACATTACTGTGTATTGCAGTTTACTCTTTTGCATTGCTGTGAAGTTTTCCACCGTATGGACATGCACAATTTTTGTACCCATTCTCCTGTTTGGTGGACGTTTGCTTATTCCCTGCTCTTGGCTCATTACCCATGACGCTGTGATCAGCATTTTTACACAAGTGTTTTATGTTCACATTAATGTGCTTTAGTTGGCATTTACCTGGAAGTAGAATTATTGGGTCAGGAAAGCAGAAGTCATTTTAACAGTATTAAATATAGGAAATTGGTTAGATAGATATGAAGGATTAAAAAGAGAACAAGGAAACACTGTGCTAATGAAGGACAATAACTGCAGGAAGCACTCTTGTCTGAAAGGGAGGATCCTCATGGAAGCAGCGTTGAAACCAATGAGGAGAGCTGGGCTGGTGCTGGTTACTCTGAGAGTTAGGAACCTTAGAGATGCCTCTTATCCTTATAAACATTTGGTGTTGGCTCAGTGCCTGTGGCTCAACAGACTAAGGCGCCAGCCACGTACACCTGAGCTGGCGGTTCGAATCCAGCCCGGGCCGCCAAACAACAATGACAACTGCAACCAAAAAAATGGCCGGGCATTGTGGTGGGCACCTGTAGTCCCAGCTACTTGGGAAGCGGAGACAGGAGACTTGCTTGAGCCCAGTAATTGGAGGTTGCTGTGAGCTGTGATGCCACAGCACTCTATCCAGGGTGACAGCTTGAGGCTCTGTCTCAAAAAACAAAAAACAAAAACAAACAAACAAAAAATATTTGGTGTTATTAGTTTTTGTAAATGTTATCTATTCTGTAGTATATAGTAATATTCCACTGTGGCTTTAACTTGCAAAGTGCCTGTACAAATCTTTTACTTATTTTTCAATTAGCTTATTTGCGTGTTTCTTATTGAATTGCAGAAGTATTTTACAAATCCGAAACGAGTCATTTGTCAGGTCTATGGATTCCCTTAATGGTTCACCTTTTCATTGTCTTGATCATATCTTTTCATACACACATCTTGATTTTTGTCATGTCTGAGATATCATTCTTTTCCTTTATGATATTTCTTTTCACATCTTCTTTAAGAAAATTTACACCTACTTAAAAGTCATAAAGATACATTCAGTATTTTAGGGAGACTTGCTTTGCCTTTCACATGTAAATCTACAATCCTTCTAGTTTTATGTATGTTGTGACATAGGAGATTGAGGTTGATTTTTTTGTTCTCATGGATGATCGATTGATCCAACACCAAATGTTGAAAAGTCCATTTCCCTCCTTGTACTGCAGTGGTCCTTTGTCGTAAATCCAGAAACCTAACAGTATGGTTTGTTGCTTTTTTTTTTCTTGATCTGCCTTCTTAGCAATTTATCAAGGTATTACTCTTTTCAAAGAACCAACTTTTTGCTTTAAATTTTTATGGTACAGTTTTCCTTCCTATTTCATTGACTTCTGTTTCTATCATATTTCTTCCTTTCTACTTTTTTGTGGGTTTACATTGTTATTGTTCTAGCTTTCAGAGATGAATGCTTAGGTCATCAAATTTTAGCCTTTTTTTTCTAATAGGCATTTAAGGCTGAAATTTTCCTCTATGCACTGCATTAGGTGCATCCTGCAATGATTTAAATGTTTTTACCCAGTTGCCATTCTGTTCAAAATGTCTTACTTCCTTTGATTGTCCCTATGGAAATTTTGCAGTATGCTTCTGAATCCATGGGTCAGATATTTGGAGATTTTTCTCTGTATTTTTTTGCTATTGATTTCTGATTTACTTTCACCATAGCAAATCTTTTTGCTATTGATTTCTGATTTACTTTCATCATGTTCTCTATATGATTTTAATACATTTCAACTTGTTGAAATTTGCTTATGGCTCAGAATATGATCACTTTTGAATGGACACTTGAAATACATGTATACTGCAGCTGTGGGGTCCAGTGCTTCGTGTATTAGTGACAGAGATTTCTTAAATTCTTAAACCATTATCACAGGTTTTTAAAAATTTCTCCTCTTAGTTCTTCTAGTTTTGACTTTACGTATGTTTAGGCTATGCTATTAGGTGTGCACAGGTTTAAAATTACTGTATATCCCTGTTAAATTGCTCCTTTTATCATTGTAAATCATCCCTCCTCATCACTAACTAATAATGATTCTTGCTTTAGAGGCTACTTTATCCATACCAGATTTTTTCTTGGAATTAATATTTTTTTATCTTGTTACACTCAGCCTTTTTGTATGCTTGTATTTATGGTATATCTCTTGTAAGAAGCATTACATTTTTTCATTTGTACCAGTCTTTATGTTTTAATTGGATTATTTTGACCATTTGTATTTAAATGGGTTCTCATTTCATGCTGCGTTTTCCTCTGTTTCTTATTCCTGTTGTCTCCTATCCTTCCTTGTCTTCTTCGGGTTTAGATGCTTTCTTATTATTCCATTCCTTTGGTCTCAGAGCGCTATATTGGCATTCTTTTTAGAGAGTCCTAGAACATTATCATACATCAATTTCATTTGACCTCCTAACCCTTTGTGATCTAATTTGTTATGTATTTTAGTTCTATAAGTATTTTTTACCTTAATAGGATGTTATGATTGTTATGTTAAGCAGCCCAAATGTTTTCATATTTATCCATGATTTTTATCCTTTATTGTGCTCTTTATTTGTCCTTATGTATCAATGCAATCATCTGAATAATTTTCTTTTGCCCAAAGAGTTCCCTTTAGCATTGCTTTTAATGTTAATCTGTTGACAATGTATTATCTCAGTTTTTTTGTCTAAATATACCTTTATTATACCTTATGTATACCTGTATTTTTGCTCTATATAGAATTATAAGTAAGTTTTATAGAATTATAGTTTTATAGAACTATAAGTAAGTTTTTTAGAATTGTAACGATGGTATTCCTTTGTCTTCTGGTTCTATAATTTCTCCTAAAAAGCCATCTGTCACTCTTACTGTTATTTTTTGTAGGTAATGTCCTCCTCGTCCACACTCTGGCTGTTTTTTGAGATTTTTGCTCGTCTTTGAATATTCAACTAATTTTCTATGAGTACCTAGGGAAAGTTTTATTTATATTTATCTTGCCTGGGGTAGATAGAGATTCCCAAACTTCTGGAATAATGTCTTTTATAATTTGGGAGAAATTATCAACCACTGTCTCTTCATCAATATATTTATGTTGATTATGCCCAATTTCCCCTCTCTTTTCACTCTGAAATTTAAATTGTGTACTTGTTAGACCTTTTCATTATATCACGTAATTCTCTTACCTTTGTCTCTGTATTTCTCATTCTTTTATCTTTTCTTTTCTTTTTTTTTTTTTTTTTTTTTATATAGAGTTTCACTATGTTGCCCTTGGTAGAGAGCCAGGGCATCACAGCTCACAGCAACGTCCAACTCTTGGGCTTAAGTAATTCATTCTCTTGCCTCAGCCTCCCAAGTAGCTGGGACTACAGGTGCCTGACACAACGCCCAACTATTTTTCTTTTGTAGTTGTTGTTGTTGCTTAGCTGGCCCAGTCTGGATTTGAACCCTCCAGCCTCAGTGTATGTGGCTGGCTGGCACTGTAACCACTGTGTGAGGGGGGGGGCAGAGCAATGTATTTTTCATTCTTTATGTTTTTCCTGTCAGATCTTCAGTTTGATTATTTTCTACTAATCAAGATTCCATCTTATTCTTTTCTCAAGTTGTGTTTAATCTGTTCTTCAATGTATATGTTGATTTTTTTCAGTTATTTTTAAGTTCTAGAATTTCCGTTTGGTTTTTTTTAATATAGTCCAATTTCACAGTGAAATTCAACATCTTTTATTTTCCAAAACATATTAATCATAGTTATTCTAAAGCTTGTGTCTGAGGATTCTATGTTCTAGATCACCTGTAGGTGTATTTCTGTTGCATACGTCCTTGGATTTTAGCCATTTGATTATGTTTCCTACCATGCCTGGTAATTTTGAATTGTATACTAGAGATTATATGTGAAAGATTATAAATTCTATGGGTAACTTGATCATCTTTCACAGAGGACTTACTTTTCTATGCTAGACATTTAAAGCACTGGCAAATCATCTTGATGTACTCAGGAATCAAAATTATTTGAGAACATATGGTCTTAATGGAAAATCTACTATATTTATCAGGGCCATTCTTTCTTGGAAAGACTAATTTTTGCCTCATTAACATCATGTACTAACAAAATTTAGCCTTCTGTTTTGTTATTTGAAGCTATTGTTTGGCTTATTTGAGACTACTTTAAAGATACTTTCTAACTAGTTCCTCAGCCTCTTGCCCTTTTATGTACAGCTCAGGTATAATCATATAACTCAAGTGGATGCTAAGTGCAGAATATTGAGCTCACTTCTTTCTGATTCCCTTTTCCAGGGATTTTTATCCTCAATTTCTGGATGCTTTGATAGCCCTGAATTCTAATTTTTATCTTCCAGATCAGTGACTGCTCTGGAAAATCCCATGCAGTTTGGCTTCTACACAAAACTGCAAATGCCATGAGGGGGAAAGGTGGCAGTGCATATGAGACTTATTTCAGTGGACTTTTCTACTCTTCAAATATTGGCTTAAGTGCTGGCTGCTCTTGTTGCTATTGGATAGCTTCAAAAACTTATCTTTTTAATCAAACTTTTATAATTGTTGGTAGCAGAAGATTAATCTAATACAAGCTACTTCTTTATCATATAAAGAACTCTATTTCATCTCAATTTCACAATATCCCTAGGTATTAACTATTATTAATTTTTAAAGATAGACTGTTATATAGACTTTGGAATCAGATTTGGAAGTGTTGCATTTTGGTCACTGGCCAAAATGTAACACCTGGGACAAGTTTAACCTCCCCTTCCCTCTTAATCAATATTTGGAAGATGAAATGGAAGAAACCTTAAAAGATCAAGTAGTCCCACTTTTATTTAAACTATTCCAGAGCATTGCAAAAGAAAAATTTCTAAGTTCATTGTATAAATTTGGTTTCATTTTAATTCCTAAATCTAAGGAAAATAGTAGACCAATCTCATTTATGAATAGCAATACAAAGAATTATAGACCAATAAATGTAAAAAATAAATGTTAATCATAGCAAATGGAATCAGCAGCATATTTTTTAAAGTATATGATAACTAAGAAAAGTATATTCCAGAATTACAGGGATAGTAGAAAATTATGAAATTTACTATGTAAGTGAACCTATTAATAGTCCTAAAGAAAAAAAAATCATATGATTATCATTATAAATACAGAGCAAGTACTTGATAAATTTCAACACATGTTTGTTTTATTTTATTTTTATTCAACAAATATGTATTGAGCATCTGCTCTGTTATAGCACTGAGGAAGTAAGAGTGGAAAAGATTCTGGCACCATCCCAACTCACATTCCAGCAGAAGGAAACAGTCAATAAATAAATGAGTGGGGGGGAGGAGCCAAGATGGCGGTCTGTAGCCAGCTTTCTGCAAACACTCCTGTCCAGAAGGAGAGTTAAAGGACAGAAATTTAGCGAGAAAGCCAATGGTTTGGCACTGAGCCAAGAGACAAGAGACAAGGTCGAGGAATGCACATCAACCCTGCTGGAGTGACCTGCGACCCCAAGGATACAAATAAAAGGTACAGAGCACATCACCAAGTGGACGGGAGTCCCCTCCCCCAAGAGAACAGCTCGCAGTATACGCCATACCTCCATACAAACAAGCGAGC
>CAUYON010126562.1:0-36616 GCA_963573935.1 Arctocebus calabarensis | reverse complement strand
GTGATCAAGGAAATGCCATGAAGGATATCTGTAACAGTATGATCAAAATATTTCTGAATGTATATGAATCGTGCCCTGTGATTGCACCAATGTACATAATTATGATTCAATAAAATTATTAAAAAAAAAAAAAAAGAATTGAATGGATGAGGAGTTCTTTCTCATAGATGAGCAAAGAAAGTGGTTTTTGAAATGGAATCTACTCACAATGAGATGTTATGAACATTGTTGAAATGACAATAAAGGACTTAGAATATTCATAAACTTAGTTGAAGAGGTGTCAGGTTTAGAGAGATTGACTCTAATTTTGAAAGAATTTCTACTGTGTGCAAAATGCTATAAGACAGCATCAAATGCTACAGAAAAATCTTTATCTTTTGTGAGGGGAAGAATCAATTAATGTGGTGAGCTTCATTCTTATTTTAAAAAATTACAAAGAAGACCCCAAAGACAACCACAACAACAACAAAAATTAACAAATGGGACTTGATGAAATTAAAAAGCTTCTGTACAATCAAGGAAACAATCAATAGAATAAATAGACAACCTGCAGAATAAGAGAAAATATTTGCATGCTATTCATCCAATGAAGAGTTGATAACCAGAATCTATAAAGAACTCAAACAAAAAACAAGTCAAACAACCCCATTAAAAATGGGCAAAAGACATAAATAGAAGTTTTTCAAGCTTTTCATAAACATATGCAAAACTCTCAATCAATATCTCTAACCATCAAGAAAATGCAAATCAAAACCACAATGAGATATTATCTAACCCAACTGAAAATGGCTTTTATCAAAAAAAGTTCCAGAACAATAGATACTGGCACTGTTGTAGAGAGAAATGAACTTATACACTGTTGGTAGAACTGCAAACTAATACAACTTGTATGGAAAATTATATGGAGATATCTCAAGGAACTAAAAGTAGAATTGCAATTTGATCCAGCAATCCCACTATTGTATATTTACCCAAAGGAAAAAAAGTCACTTTATCAAAAGACACATGCACTCAAATGTTTATTGCAGCACAATTCACGATAACAAAGATGTATAATCAACCCAAATGCCCACCAATGCATGAATAGATTATAAACTGTCATATATGTATACTATGGAATACTATTCAGCCATAAAAAAATGGTGAGGTAATACCTTTTATAACAAACAATTTAATGGAACTGGACACCATTCATCTAAGAGAAGTATCACAGGCTCGGCGCCTGTGGCTCAACAGGCTAAGGCACCAGCCACGTACACCTGAGCTGGTGGGTTCGAATCCAGCCTGGCCCCCCAAACAACAATGATGGCTGCAACAAAAAAAAATGGCCAGGCATTGTGGCGGGTGCCTATGATCCCAGCTACTTGGGAGGCTGAGGCAGGAGACTTGCTTGAGCCCAGGAATTGGAGGTTGCTGTGAGCTATGATGCCACAGCACTCTATCCAGGGTGACAGCTTGAGGCTCTGTCTCAAAAAAAAATAATAATAATAAGAGAAGTATCACAAAAATGGAAAAGCAAACACCACATTATTCACTGCTAAATTAGAAATAACTGAACAACACCCATGCCCATGTATGGCAGCAATATTCACGTAAGCCAAGCACGTGAGGGAAGGAAGGCGTGAACAGGTAAATTCACACATAATAGGTACAAGGAACACTATCTGAGTGATGGGCCCTCTTACAGCTTTGACACAAACTACACAAAAGCATATCATGTAATCAAAACAATTGTATCCTGTAATATTTTGAAAATTTAAAAACAAAAAATAAATTGTCATAGCCACCCCCATGTTTAGCAACCACTACCCTGCTCAGTCAGCAGCCATCATCACTGAGGCAACACCATATAAAACCCTCTACCAGAAAAAACATTATGACTCATTGAGGGCTCACATGATTATTAGCATCTTTTTTAGCAATAAAATATTTAACTAGATATGTATATTTTTTAGATATAATACTATTGGACACTTAATAAACTACAACATAGGGCAAACATAACTTTAATATGTCCTGAGAAACCAAAAAAAATGTGTAATTTCCTTTATTAAAATATTTGCTTTACTGCAGTGGTCTGGATCCAAACACACAATACCTCTAAAGAATGTTTATAAATAGAAAAGAAGGGAATAAAATCTGAAAGTGTTAGGTTCATCAAAAAAGTCGTAGGGTCCTATCTATTATGATTACTCCTTGATCCAGGGATTGTTACATTAGCAGACATGAAAACAACATTCATCTTCTTACATATCTCCATCAGAGCTCTTGGGTGATCAAGTGCATTGTCAACGAGCTTCAATACTTTAAAGTGAATTTTTTGCTGAATCGTTTACTGTTAGATTTCAACAGTGAACTTAAAATATTCAGTAAGTCATTCTATAAATTTACATGCCATCATCTGGACTTTGTCTTCCATTTATGGAGCACAGGCAAAGCGTATTTAGCATAATTCTATAGGGCCCAAGGATTTTTCTGGGTGGTAAATGAACACTGGCTTCCACTTAAAGTCACCAGCTGCTGTAGCCCCTAATCACAAACAAGCTTATTTTTGCCTCCCAGTCTTCTTTTAAACTATACTCAAGAATTACTTGTCTGTCTTCTCTGGATGAAAACTTGGGCACTCTCATGATTTTTCTAAGAACTCTTAGCAATCTCTTACTCCTACAGTAACTTTAAATGAAAAAATATGATCTCAGCTTGATAATCATAATTATAATCACCAGGGCCACTTAAAAGTCAAAGCCTCTAATTTTATTCAAAAGAAAGTCTTATACATAAGTTATAGTTTCATGAAAAAATGTTGTATATTGAGGTCCAACCTTAAATCTAATAATGCCCATGGAAGCAACACCACATAAATTCCCTGGGTGACATAAGAAAAGCTAGAAATGGGAGGGAGTCCACTCTCTTTCTCACTCCCTGCCCCTCTCCACGAATGGCGGCTCTTTTTCATACTGTCTGGGGTGAGAAAAAGAAGGAGAAAGGAATAGGCAGAAATAGAAATAAGGAGTATAGGAAAGTATTTACAGGACTGGTGCTTTGTAAGCTGGTTTTGTGCTCTTTGGCTTGGGAAATGTTTAAAGGTATCTCTTTCATGAGCATTTTGCACAAGTTCCCTGGCACCCCTCATCTCTTGTGGCCTCTCACTTGCATTCCCATCGGCCAGATGAGTGTGCTCTATTCTAGCAGTTTCTTGGTCTCTCCTCCGGCAGCCTCCAACCTCCTTTCTGCTAACGCCTTTTCAATCCTCTATAAGTGATCCTGTTGGGTTAAATCAAGTGACTCCCAGAGCAGCCTTTTCTCATGTATGGCCTTTAACACATCCACAAGAAATATTCATGCATTTTTTGCCCAAACAGATCCTAAGAATAAAGTTTGACCTTAGGCAAAATCAGTATTTCTTTGGTTTTCTGAGCCATTCTCTCTGTCTTTTAAGTCTTTTCAGTATGGGGTCACACACCTGAGTTCATAAAGACCTCAGCATGCTCTCAAGTGGTGTCTTGGAGGTCCTCTCAGACACCTGAGAAGAGAGGCAGGCGGGGGAAGAAAGACTCACTTCACATGGGCTGCTGTGTTCAAAAAAATCTTCTACAGACCCGACCCGTCTCTGCCCACGAAGTGCGTGTAGAAGTCAAGGGTCATGGAGTGACATTTCTAAAACTCCTTTGAAAATCTGGCATACTGTTTAGCATCTACTCTGGAACGCAGCATTTTATGATAGCCCTTGGCAGAAATCGCAAATTTAAATCTTGTTGCAGAGTTTTAAAAATACAGAATAATCTAGAGAAAACTCACAGGTCGATACGAATGATCAAAGGCAAAAAGAGGTGTTCAGAGAAAGAAAGGGTATAACTACAGAAGGAAAATGCCTGGAATAGGAAAGAAGGAATGGAATGAAGAGATGGAAAGGGAGATGTGATTAAGCAAATCTCAAGTATACCAGTAGTCAAAGTTTCTGATGAAAATTTTCAAAATTTAAATGCGTGGTTTGCTCTCAGTCTTTGAACTGATATGCAAATATAGATGCTCCTGTCAATATAAACTAGTTATCAGCTATACCTTATTGCCTTTATGTCAATAACATTATAATAATGGAATGTTTTCAAATATTTTTTGAAAATATAAAAATGTAATTTAATGTTTTAAAATAAGGTGACTATGCTTTCCATTATTAATAAGCACTTAAGTTTCACAAAGTCTCCCAAGTTACAGCAGAAAGAAAAAAATTGGCATATATTCATAATTCCTTATTTGAAATTCCAAAATCCAAAAGCTCTGAGAAACTTCAAGGTTTTTCATAGATTTTGACAACGAAACCTGACCAAAATTGAGAAAAGGGTACTTATTGTCTCTGTTTATCCTATTTACCATGAATGTTGATACATTTCCTTGAAAAATGCTAATCTGTTTGATCCTGCTTTGCCCAAACCTTGTTGATGGTATTGCATCATAGAAATATGTGCCTAATATTACCTTTCTAAAATTTAAAGGAGTGAGAATCTGAATTCCTAAAAGCATTTCTAGTCCCAAGAGTTTTGAATGAGAGATTGTAAGCCTTTTGTATAAACTAAAATGTATTATTTTTGTGAATTTAAGACTATGTATTTTAGGAAGCCCAAATTTACAGAATTCAGCATAAACTAGAAACTCTGCCCTGGAACAATAGCAGACAGACCTTTTTGTAACCTTGTCTTACCTATATCATCAGTAGCATGCAAAGACTCCAAGGAGCAAATTAAAGCAAGATATAGTATACCACCTCCAAAGAAAGCTGGGCTTTTCTGCTAGCTTCCTTATTTCATCTGGCTTACAACATTAGGCATGTTAATAACCAGAGCAGCCTTGGAAGTCATTTGATCAAGTCGGCCTTCAGATCCCTAGAGTTCACGCAGAACTGCACGGTAAATCTATTGTGGTAATTTGGAATATGCATTACAAATACAAAGGGAACCTACATTTACTCTATCTCTAAGAGTCATATTTAAAAATCACTGGAAAGGAAGATAAAGTTTATGGGGCCTAATCCTATCCTCATGGAATTTTGGCTGACCATCAAAATTCCTTTTGATAACCACAAATCTGTTTTAATCTTTAAGAAGTTCTGCACTGGACCAAAAAGGGTTTTGAGAGCAATGGAGCTGAAACGTGTTGTGCAGTCAACCATTGTGTCTGGAGTCCTGCATCACTCACCAGGTTATCACCCCAGGAAAATAATGCATCAGAACGCCCGAGAATCACAACCCCACAATGTCTCATTTCTTGGGTGTTAATTCTGACTCACAGTTAAATTAGACAATAAACAAACAGAGACATGTGTAAATACTAGAAAATGTTTCTCAATCTGTGTTGTGGGGAACAAAATATTTTAAGACCTTACAAGGATAAATAACCTATTAAAGGAGCTGAAAATGTATATGTTGCAACTCAGCTTCCTCTGGAAGCTTGACTGTAGAGGTAAGAGGATATCATATAAAAATAAGGGTCCATTTGATATAATTTCCATAAGGTCAAATTGGTATGATTTTTAAATTTTATTAGAACTTATGTCTAAGCATCAAGTACACAGTGGTCGTGCTTCTAAAATATTGTAAGTTCAGAAAATAAACTACAAACTCAATAGAAAACTATAACATAGGCGCTAATTATGTTCCAAAGAAAATGGTGTCACAGGGAGAGCTCCCCATAAGAATATTCCTTTGATTCCCGAATCTCTAGAGCAGCGTTTTCAACCCTTTTTATCTCACAGCACACTTGAACCTATAGTTAAACTTCCATGGCACACATAAATTATGTTGATCAAAAAAAAAGTAAAAAAAAAAAAAAGAATATACTTACTGTGCTTTGAACTTCTTTTGAAAATAATTTAATGAATGATCCTTAAAATTTTTCATGGCACACCTAAGATCCTCTCATAGCACACCAGTTGAAAATCACTGCTCTGGAGTATGAAAAAATATATATTTTCTGTTAAGGTGATGAATATTTGTTTCACTTTCTTATGTCCAGTTTTTTTCCTGCATGAATTTCCAACAGTTATCATTACAGAGAGGAAGAAGGAAGAGAAGGCAATGAAGTCAATGAGGTAAGAAATTCTCCCTCTTGTAGGCACTAGTCAAGTGGTAGAAACATGAATAACTGCTTTATCCTGAGTCATTCTTTTTTGGTTCTCCTCAGCCCATATTCTGTTTGTCTTTGTTGTGTTTTCTTTGGTCTATATTTTGATTTTATTATAAGCTCTACACCCTCCTGAGAATAGGCATTTAAATCTATTTTTTGAATTTCTAATATTCAATAAAATAAAAGTATATATCCGCAGTGGCTTAGCAAGTAATTTACTAAGCATCCTTATCAAGTATGGTTAAAAATAAACAAAAACTAAGAGTTCATCAAAGGAGAGGATATGTAGTTGGTATTGGGTTGTGAACTTTCAAAACCTAGTTCATTTCATTACAAAAGAAAAAAGAAAAAGGTATAGGATGGCCAGTTATGCTACGGCAACATGAAGACCAGCTATGGCTGGGAGGTTTTGTGGTGGGACGTGAATTTGCTTTCTAGCTCCCTTTCAATGCCTTGCCCAGATAATATGATTTAAGAAAGTAAAGTCTGCAGCTCAATTGAAGCATTTAGCTACAGGCCCTATGTTCGAACTTGGCCTGGATTTGCCCTGTATGTGGTGAAGAACAGTGCCTTTGAGGTCAAGGGTGATAGGACAGGTGTATGTGCCTATTTTAAGTGAGAGATACGTGTTTCAGTCAAGTTCAGCAATTTTTGTTTCTAATCTACTGTACTTTCATAGCTAAAAACATTTTTTAATAAAAATTAGAAAGAGTTAGAACCAATGGAAATAATGAAACCCCCTATACAGTGGGCCTTCCCCACTCAGGTTAGTAAGACTGAAGAGAAACCTCTGCCCTCTAGCTGTGGAGAGCTCCCACACCTCGGTAAATGACTTCGAGGTCCCAGGTGGGAACGGCATGCAACCTTTCTCAGACCCTTACTCCAAGTGCTCTGACTGGAATGCCTTCCGATTCTATTTAGGAGTGCATCTAATTGATTTCCCAGCTTAGCAAGACTCGCCTCGAGTCATTTCCTATTTCCTCTCTTTCTGTGAGCAGGCACAGCTCCACAGAAGGCCGCTCGGTCCAGGACCTGCCTGCCTCGCACGGAGCAAGCTAAGGTCCAGCTCTGTCCAGGCAGGGGGATGTCTGCTCCCGCTGGGAACCTGCCTTAATGGAACGGTCATAAACAAACAAGGGAAGGCACATGGTAGAAAAAGAGAGCGACTCCCCAGCTACAGAATATAGCTTCAAAGTCCCTGAAAAATAAACGAATTTTATGAGACAGTCCTATTTAACACTTCTCGAAAGACTTCTTGATGACATTTTATAAAATAAAAGCCTAGTTTCTCATCCTTTATCTATCGTTTAAAAATCTTTATTGTTGAAATGAAAAGAAAGTAGAGAATAAAGTTCTGATCTTTATTAAGAAAATCATTTAGAGTTCGTCTATTTCTTTTTTTTCTTTGTTTCTTTTTTTTTTTTTTTTTTATTAAATCATAGCTGTGTACATCTATTTCTTGACCTCACTGCTCATTACATTTCTATTAAGGGCATTACTTTCACTTACCACAGTGATCACACGAATGCTCAATTTATGCTCAAAAAAGGATATACCCACAGTTTTTTTTAATTCACACTAAATGAGATTTTTTTTTTTTTGAGACAGAGTCACACTGTCCCCTGTATAGAGTGCCAACGCATCATAGCTCACAGCAACCTCAAACTTTTGGACTTAAGCGATTCTCTTGCCTCAGCCTCCTGAGTAGTTGGGACTACAGGCGTCTGTCACAATGCCAGGTTATTTTTGGAGACAGGGTCTCACTCTGGCTCAGGCTAGTCTCTAACTCTGCGAGCTCAGGCAATCCACCCGCCTTGGTCTCCCAGAGTGCTGGGATTACAGGCATTGAGCCACCATGCCCAGCCTGAAAATTATTTTATATTGGCTTTCATTTCCATAAACTGACTTTGAAAATGTCCTTTTTGACTTGTACTCAGGCCAACAAAACGTACCAATCTCTTCCCTTAAAAATCACTCTCTTAATTGCTGCTATGACAATGTTGTAGTTTCCATTTTTCTTTTCCTCTCCCCCCCACTCTCTCTCTCCCTCTCTGTCTCGCTCTTTTTTTATAATCTGTCAGTAGATTAGCTGACACCAGTGGAAAAATATGAATACATCAAGTGATTTATAAAACACATTTAGAAGGATGATATTTTTATTTGGGGCTTAATTTTTAATGTGTACTCGGTCCAGAGGGGAAAAAGTAAACACATTTTTAAAATAGTAAAGAGAATAGTGCACATATATGAGAGGGAACTGGATGTCACTTTTCTTTACCAGGTTAAGGATTTTACTGTGAATATTGATTATCTGGAAAAAATTATCATTTAATAATTGTGAGCTTCATACATATTAAGTAAACTTTGCCTACTTTTCACAGAAATCTCATTGCCCTTCATGCACTAATTTGCTTAGTGCTCAACCAAGTTCAGCATTTTTTCTAATACAGATATACATAAAATATCTATTTCTGAAGCTGAGTATAGGTAGGACAAAGGGTACCTTGTAAGAGCTAAAGCTTCTTTCCTAATAACTCCCATCAATCTCTTGAACTAAAATCAGCTCACACGAACCTAAAACAAGAGTAAAAGCAGTTTGTCTGTTTTACAAATGCAACTTCAGCAAGCAGCCCCTAATTCGTCTTTCCCATTCCTTTTCCACTTATCACACTGGAGAGTGAGAGGTGTCGGGTCCATTCACAAAGATCCTGGCTGTCCCCTCGCCTCGTGAACGTGTACTTGCTGTCATGTCTTGTGACTTGTTGTGGCAAATGAGATTAGAGAACCAGGGGAAAAGGTCATTTCTTGGAGTTTTAGGAGCCCATTCTCTAGTCCTGAGAAATTCACATCCAAAGAGAGCCCAGACTGACAACAATGAGTGATGTCTTTCCTCTGCTGAGCTGTGAGGAACACACAGCCTCAGCAAAACATACACTTTCGCGTTGTGAATCCACTGAGATTCCAAGATTCGTTTGTTTTACTGCAATCCAACTCAGCCTACCCTAACACACAATCTCATACAGAAACACAACAGACCCCATAGGAGACAGGAAAAATCAGTAAACATCATAACAGGCTTATTTAAAACATCATAAATCAAATACACACATAATCTATAGAAGGTCATTTGTTCTTTAATTTTAAAATCTAAAACTCCATTGCTTTCTATTAAAAAAAAGATTTTCAAATTATAGTGACATTTTCAGCAGTCATAAGGGTTAAAATAATACCTAATAGTAATAGCAATAACATTCAAATGTGTGCAGCACCACAGAAAAGTTTAAATCTATGTTTTTGTATTAATTTATTGATTGAAGGAAGTCTGAGTAGGAGGTTCTCAGTTTTATCATGCATGTCGTATAGGAAATAAGATGGCAATTCCAATGTCACACTGATTGAAATGCACTTTGAAAAATAATAGCAGAGTAAGTAAAAATATTAGGATTAAGTGATTAAAAGGAAATTAAATAATATTTCTGTGAAAGAGAGAAAACGGTTTTATTTAAGATGCTTCAATGCACTATCTGTACAGGAAAAAAAATCCAGCAGCTTTGTGCTGGACTACTTGTCGCAATTCTAGAAATGTCTCACAGAAATCATTTGGAAATCAAAGAGCATTAGCTCAAGGTCTCAGTGTACACTCACAAGACATGACAGGGCTGCAGATCCTTGATGCATGGTGTGGCTTCAACAGGCCTCTCGAATCACAAAGGAAAAATCACCAAGTGCTATCACCTACAAGCTACCAATGTCAAAAAGTGACCCATCATTCCACAAAACCCGACTAACAACACTTCTCAGATGGTTGCAGGCAATGCAATTAACAGAGAAATGTGTGAAGTTGAGGAAATACTATGACCCAGGGTTACCCCAGACTACTTAAAGACCCAATAACGGTAACAATTATATATTCTTTTGGCAGATATTGGTACTATGTAAACATTCACGTGTATGCATGTGTGTGTTTGTGTGTGTGTATTCTTCACAATAGATCATTATTTGACAAGGATCTGTTGAGAACTTGAATAAAATTTTCTGGACTTAGCAGGACGGACATAACAAAATTGATTGAAAACATCCTGTGGTCTCCAAAAGTTGACAAGTTATTCCATGACAAGCTCTGTAAGCCTGACAGACATGGCACATATCCTCTGGATACCTTGGAACCCAACCATGCCATGATGATGATATAAAGGCTTCATAAATACTTACTTGTGTGAATTAACAATGATGCGAATTAGCTTCCTCAGTTTATTTCTGATACAGGTTATATATATATATATATATATAAATCTCAGTTTCTAAAAATTCTTCATTTGGGATAGTCAAAGCCCCATGCAATATAGTTTTACTCTACCCAACAGCCTAATGAATTTGTCATAGAAATATTGCAACCATTTTATAATAATCCTGATACTCAGAGTTAAAGCATATAACCAGAGGCTTATATTAAAATAACAAAAAGGTGAATAGTTGAGCCGCAAATGGCCAAGAGGGAAAATCGAGTTAAGGAGATAATGAGTCTAAGTAAGCAAGAACATGGAAACAAAATGTCCTATAAGGTTTTGAGTCAGCTTTTGCTCATTTTCTTGTTAACTAGAAACAGTGATGAGAAATATTTGGTCATTTAGTCATTAACGTGTATAGTCTTTCTCTATCTGAAAACACAAGAAGGAAAAGTTAACATTTATCAAGGTTCAGTTGTGTAACAGATGGTATGTATGTGTACACATACATGTATATTTATACTTTTTCCCCTATGTATTTCTAACACCATTCTTATGAAAAATAGACATGCTGTCTGAATGTTTTGACTGCAAGTGATCAACCAACAACTAAAACCTGCTCAAACATGCCTTATCTTACATAGCACAGAGGTTCCGTTGGTTGTTTCATTAGTTCATCAATGTCCTCAAAAACTTCAGTTTTGTTCAAATTTCCTTTGAGTCATACTCACCATGTCAGCTTTCTCAGCATGGTGTTAGAGACTATCTCTCTTATTCCAGATAGGCAAAAAATATTTCAGCAACAAAAGAGGTTCCCTTCGGGGGTGTCTCTTCATCAGCACAACATGTCTCTCCTCCCCTATGTATCAGGTACACTGGGTTGCATGCTCTTCCCTAAACTTTTCATTGGCACAGGGTGGGGGCTTCCCTATGAATGTTTTAGCTGATTATGAATTAGCCTCCTCTCTGAGCACACAGCTACACAGAAAACAGTTGGCTAACAAAGAACAAGGCAGAGAGGTTAGAAGCCCAACAGTATCTGCTCTAAACATATTCCTTATTCATATATAGCCAATAGCTTATTCACAAGTTGAGATTTACAAATTTATCTACTCACTAAAATTTATTTTAATCCCCAAATCAATATTTACTACACTTATTCCATCACTTGTGAACATATACACAGGGGCAATGAAAATCCTGAGTCATCCAATGTGCATTTCTGTTCTCAGCGGAGATCAAACAAGGTGACTCTGGTCCTTCTTACAGCTCTCATTCTATAAACAAGTACCTTCTCAGTCTATTTAGTGACACATTTTGGGAAATTTTTGTGCTTTTTCTTGGTGATTGCACCATTTAAAATGGCCCCAAATCATAGGGCTGAAAATGCTGTTCAGTATTTCTAAGTTTAAGACAGCGATGACGTACTTTACAGAAGACATAGGTGCTTTAGATAGGCATGAATTGTAATGCTATTGACCATGGTTCAATGTCAAGTTATATTAATTGTTTTTAAGCAGAGACACACATGAGACAAAGTTATGTATTAAACTGTTACAAAAATGATGTGACCAGAGGCTCCTAGGAACATAGCCCTGTACAAAAATGATGTGACCAGAGGCTCCTAGGAACATAACCCTGTACTTCCCCAAGGAGCAATGCCTTAGGATTCACTAGTTCAGTGTTCACAGGTACTTCGCAGAGCATAACTACCAC
Source organism: Arctocebus calabarensis (assembly GCA_963573935.1). Classification (NCBI taxonomy): domain Eukaryota; kingdom Metazoa; phylum Chordata; class Mammalia; order Primates; family Lorisidae; genus Arctocebus; species Arctocebus calabarensis. The sequence goes on along the minus strand of CAUYON010126562.1, from coordinate 24,554 downwards.
AAATAATGAGAATCAATGGTGTAATGAAACAGAGATGTAACTAGTAAGTCTCACAGCCATAAATAGCAGGCCAGAGCTCAAGTCCAAATCCTGTCGACCTTCTTAAAGACTTTGGACTTTTTTCGAAAGCAATAGCTTCCTATTGAAAGCTTCCTTTCCTATATTGACAGATTATAAGCAGGGAGAAATATGGACAGATGTGCATTTCTGGAACATCATCCTGGATACAATCAGGAGAATAAATTAGTAAGAAGTAAGATTAGATTTGAGGGAGATCAGCTAATATGGCCACTGCACTAGTCCAGGCAAAAAGTGATGAGAGAAAAGAAAGGCATAAACTTGAGTATCAAATTGTCCCCCTAAGAAAATCAAAAATTGAACCTCAAAAAGATGTAAACTCTAGTCACCCAAAACAAGCTGTAAAAGAAACATAATTTTAAAAATAAATAGTCAAGCTTGGGAAAGAAAGGGGTGCAGAGTACGGATAAAAAAAGTGCAGAGAATTATTCAATTTCCAAATATTGCTGGCTACCAGCTAAGTCTGGACCATTTTCAGATTCTCATCTGAAAATTCTTAGCAAGAACCTAGTTCATAGCCTCTATTAATATTAGAACATTAAATTTTAATAAGTGTAAAAATGGAATTCATAAGGTTTCTCAGTCGCATCCAGCAGGGAGCTGACCAGTCATTGTGATTTTACACATCTCTTGGTTGAAACAGAGATACAGATTCAGATCTGAGCATTAGGACGCATTATGCAAATGTGTGATTCTCCCTGGAGAACTTTCTGTCCCTGAAGTAACGACTGAATTACAATCGAGTGTTTAATATAATATTCCCACCTGTGGTCAACATTAAAATTTTTCTGATGTGGAATTTAAAGTAAATATATAAATATCTACTTAGCATCTCCAACATTCACTCCCCAAAAGCCTTCCAAACTGTTGCACATTTGAATGCAGGCAAGTAGAATGAGAATCATGATTCTTAATTTTTACTATCATGTCACATTTCAGTTGAGACATTTCAGAATTCAAAATCTTTTCCAATCCATGTGGAATTACATGACAGAAGTAAAGAGAAGAGAGAGAGTATGTCCCTGCTAAAGGATGGTGAACTTCAGAGTGTCGGCACACATACAGTCTTTAGTATCAATGTCCCATGCGTTGTGATTCCTACGTCTTATGACATATGAACAATTTTAATTATCTTATGAGAAGATTACATAACACATCATGCTGTGCAGTATTGTGCTAATATATTGCCACACACAAGCACTTGCAAATCACACACTTGGACCACGCACCATGTATTCCACAAAGGCGAAGCACACACTAGGGTGACCCATTGTACAATAATCCTTTAAAGCGATCAGTCCTTTGACACTCTCAGTCTATTAGAGGACTCATAAAAGCCTGTAGTCAATACTATCAATTAGAAAGGTAATCAATGAAATTAGAAATAAGGAAATCATTTCAGAGACTTTTCCAACTTTAAATCTTTCAGATTTAAAAGACGTATACAGTAAGCATGTATTCAGTTTGATTCTTCCTTCGTGCTATTAACCACTCTCACAAGGTTTGTGCTGTGCCCCATGTTGGATTTTTCAAGGTAAATGCTAGCTGCGATTATAAGGTAAGCCACTTTTCTGTGGCTTAAAGCAATAAAAGCTTACTTCCTAAATCAGTGAGTATTGTCTTGGGTGGATGGCCTTCCACATGGTCACTCGGGGCCCACACTTCTTTCAGCTTAGGTCATGGGAGTACTCTTCATTCAGTTGGTGGACAGGGAAAGAGATCATGGCCAATACCTACCTGTTTCTTAATCACAGTGTTTGGAAACTCACTTCTCTTCAGATTCCATCAGTGAGAACTAGTCACATAGCCTCATCTCAGAGGAGCGTTGGGAGTTGGGGCGCATAGCTGGGAGGCTAAGCAGTCACAACCTTGCAGCATCTCCCCACTGGATAGGTCCCCAGTTTGCTCGGCCAGGGGTCTCCACCACATGTGCCATTTGTATTCCTCGTCAATATCCTCTGCCTTTAAATACCAAAATTGGCTACAGGGGAAGTCAAATCACCACATATATTTCATAATGTGCAACGAATCTTGTTATAGGACAGAAATGTCCTCCATGGATGCCTCTTCCATAACACTAAAGTAAACTTCAGTTGCATCCGGATCTTTATATAAAATTATGCTGCTGCTGCGGCTGCTACTGCTGCTAATGATAATCATCATCGAAAATTGTGGAGGGAAAAATATTAAAAATTTCAGCATACACAAAGAATTTTCTTCCTTTCCCATCCTATTTCATTCCTCTTAAATGTTTTAAGTTTATGATGAAACTTATTTCCTTATTTTCTAAACAGAAAAGCATAGAAATGTTAGGTAATATATTGATGACAAGTCCTTAATCCATCGGGGCCTCAGTATATTATAGGCTGAGGTCCAAAATGATAGTAATCTTGTTTATTTACATATTTTCAGATCTTACAAAATTGCTAATACTCTTACCAACACCCAGATGCCACTGATCAAAATGCCACTATTGCTGTGAATATGACTTTAAGCAGTTGTGGAATCTAAGACTTGCCTTTTTCCCTTAGTGCTAGAGAAGTTAGTCATGAACCAAGGATAGTAAGTGCTCATAAATGGAACAGTAAATATAAGAAGACTTGTGTGAACCAGAAATATAAAAATTATCTAGAAATAATCCTAAAGATATTTTAAGTTAAAAAAGGAGGGGGATGATCCCACTTAAGATGAAACAGAGAGCTCATGAAAACAGAGCAGAAAGCAAATAATATGCCTTTGATGAAAAGAAATTAAACTGAACTTCAGCAATAGGATCAGGAGAGAAGAAATCATGCAAGAATATTGATAATGACACTGCCATAGTTAATAAAAAATGGTTTTGCTATTGAGAGATCATTTACTTGATCATAATAATTATTGTAAAAGGATGGTAATGGGGGCGGCACCTGTGGCTCAAAGGAGTAGGGCACAGGCCCCATATGCCGGAGGTGGCAGGTTCAAACCCAGCCCCAGCCAAAAGCTGCCAAAAAAAAAAAAGGTAAAGCATGGTAATGATGCAATAAAGGGGTGTTTCTTATGAGTACCTTCTAATTAGCACCTGGTACATCACAACCAGTAACGATACAAAGGCTAATGGATAGATAACATAACAAAGAAGGAAAATAAAAGAAAATTATTTTCATCCCAGCATGGAGATTTATCTATAATTCAATTGAAACAGATTTATCAAAAAAAAAAGAAGAAGAAGAAAGAAACATATTTATCAAAATGCAGGAATCAATCTAGAACTATAATTTTGCCTCCTTCACATTGTTCTGAAATTATTTCAAGCTTTAATTGGAAAATTTGAAAGAAAGAACTTTCTGGACAAAAATGAGATCCTTTCTCTATAGTCTTCTCTTTTCAGGGGGGCTACACTGAAAAGTATAAATCTCGTGTAGTTCTTAATTTATACACAACATGTGTTGAATAGAATACTACTTTTTAATATAAATCTCATGTAGTTCTTAGCTTATACACAACACGTATTGAATAGCATACTTTCAGATTAACAATGACATTTAGTTGTTATCAAGATAACCCCTTATGTAACAGCCCAATTTGGCATGCATTTGTTTTTAATTTTAAACTGAATGAAAATTAACTTTGTCTTAAAACTTCCATGCCACTTTCTGGGATACTTGGTGCTACCCTGGAGGGTGATGAAACTGGAGTTGGGGATCGCAGCTTTAGTCTTTAGAGAGAAAGAAGCAATTTCCATAATTTCAAAATCATTTCATTAGTGGATATGCATGGCCCAAATTTCCAAATCTGGGGAATGACCATATGTTCCCTCTCTTCTGAAAGAAATAGTGGCAAATTGCCACCATTCAACACAGAAAGAATTGGAAATATCTAGTAACAAGGAATTATGAATGTAAATACAAGGGTACTACATTATGCACATTATTTAATATACGTATGTGGTCTCTGTGTTAATTGCAAAGTTTTTCCCTCCCCTAAATTATAGAGTGCTATACCCTAACTTGCAATTACTAATAGGTCAGCCAGAAGCCGAGTGCAATTCAAGAGAGAGAGAATGACTGAGAAAGAAAAACGCATTGCAAAATAAGGACTATAATCTACTGGAATAGTCATTCCACTATGTAGCAGCATTACCTGTGATTTCTATTTTGTGGATTTTTAATAGGACATCATGTTCCAGTGGTGGCAACAGTCACTAGGGACCAGATTCGCTCCCTAGGTTCAAATTAACAGCACAGTCTTGCAGATTTCTTGAGAAAGATATATAAGGCTGTCAAAAACACAGCACATTGTTAAATCATGTGTTAAAAATAAGATCCAGAAGTCACAGTTAAAAAAAAAAAAACTTTTAAACTGTAATTCTGCAATGGAAATATTATTTATAAAAAAATATTATTTTCCAAAACAAAATATGCTCTCTATTTAACATCTTTGCATTAAGCCATTGTAAAAACATTCTTGCATGGAATTCATGGAATCTAAAACAACTTTCACACCTGATCTGAAAGCTGGCGACATCCCTGGGAGTCCAGGAAGGTAAAATTATACTTTTGTACTATTTTATAAAATAAGGAAGAAGCGAGCAGATACATTATGTGCTTTATACAAAGTCACAAGGCAGGAAAAGTGGTAGACCCAGGGATTAAACCTCTAACAATCAATTTTGTAATCTTAGCTGTCAAGAGTACATGTGACCTAACGTGCCCTGTTACCTTCCAACAAGTCCAAAGCATGCTTGGCCCAAGCAAACACTGCCGTAATTCATTCTTAAATTTGCAAGATAATAAGCCTAAAATGAATTAAAAGGCATATCATGCCATGGCCTTGGGAAAAAACATCCTCTCTCATTGCTATTACAGAGAGAGACGAAATCATATCAAAGTAAGCTAGACAGTTAAAAGGGAATAGGAAATAAAAAGGAAGTGGCCAAGCAATGCTGGTGGCAGCTGTCTGAAAGGGAACATCAGCAGGATCAAATAGCAGAACTTTCTTAGTTGATTCTTGAAAGCACAAACTAAAAAAAAAAAAAATCACACGCACTGTTATGCTGAATCTAAATACACATTCACACGCACTCAGTTTAGTTTTAGAAGGTGTAATGGCGGGCCTCTCATAGGCAGACCAGATTAAGCACCAAAACCAAATGTCTTTGAAGTCAGCATAGACAGTCACTCACATGGCCTAGTTTGAGATGAGTTGAAAGCTTGCTTCTCTTCATGCCTGGCATGGGGCCTGCAATCTCTCCAGTAAAGCCATTTCTGAGGATTCAGGCTCAAATGCAAATATGTGACAAGGAAGGGATAATTTTAATCAAGTGTTACCCATTATTGCAACAGTTCATCAGGATATTTGGGAAGGAATTGTGCATTTAAAAAAAATTAAAAAGCTGAGAGGGGAAAACCATAAGGAAAAGTCTAGAAGAATTTATTACACCTCCAAAAAATAAGCCCTGCCATTAGGAAGCTCAGCCAATTGTTCTATTTGGTTGAAAAACCATCAGTTTATGAATCCTGGCAACCAGCCTGCTAGGTGGCATGATAATGAATTAATTCTAAAGGTGGGCTCCAGAGCAACACTTTAAATAATTGGTCTAATCCTATGTAATTGATTACCTATTTGAAGTATTTCAGAAAATGCTCCCTACCCCTTCACCCCTCAAGCACTATCACCACCCCTCAAGTCCTTCCTCTGGGAAGCCATTGCCTTGGCTAGACAACACATCCTGTTTTCATGTTCCAAGTATAGTCTGTAGAAGCAGATCCCAGCTAGAATCTTGTTATACAGAGTACTTAAGAAAGTTAGACAAAAACAATTGCAGATCAATAATACTCTAAATCAGTTTACTGATTGACTATAACTCAACATGTGTAGAATGAACCCAAAAAGGTTCTCCAGCACAGCATCTGGTAATTCAAATAATCAACATAGAGGAGTTTAGCCGTAACAACAGAATCAAACCAGTTGCAAAGGATCCATGTACAAAGAAGACCCTTCTTTTGCTCTTTGCCTATTTCCAGAACTTTCCTTGAGTTGTTAAAATAATAAAGTATGGTTAAAGGTAAGAGGACTTGTATTTATCTTCATTCATTTTGTGGTTTTTGTTTCTAGTCCTTATCTTAAACATTGTTATTGTTATTAAATTTTAAGCCTTTTAAATTCTGTGAAGGCAAAAAGTGGAAACCTAATTAACACATGTATATGTAAACATAAAAAAAAAAGTAAAAGGAATTTTCACCTTTCACATACTAGCCCTGATGATAATAGAAAGAAAAAAGCAAACATATAGCTTGCTGTATGCAAACATAGAGTTGGATAAAACACAAGGTTCCTCTATCCACGGTGCAAAACTTTTCTTTCTTAAGAAAGCATATTTAGCCCATGAGTTTCTCTAAAACTGAACAGTTAGAATGGAGGGGGTGGGATTAATTTGACCTTTGAATTTAAAATATCAGCTTCAAGAGTACACGTGACCTAACGTGCCCTCTACATCTTTAGTTTGTGAAAGCACAAACTAAAAAAATATATATTTTTTCTGAATGTATTCATTCTTTACATGGTTTTTGTTTCTAGTCCTTATCTTAAACATTGTTATTGTTATTAAATTTTAAGCCTTTTAAATTCTGTGAAGGCAAAAAGTGGAAACCTAATTAACACCTGTATGTGTAAAAATAATAAATATATAAAATAAAATATCAGCTTCAAACTGAGCCTCTACCTTGAAAATAAATAAACCGATAGAGTCAAGACCAACAGCAATTCCATTTGAAAGTAATTAACTAAAACATCGGGACTATTGAAGTGACCCTTTCATTGGGAGCAAATCCTAGAAAATAAAAAATATTATAAATTGTTTAATTAGGCTTTTGCTTCTCTAAATAGATAAGTATATTTTTTACTTCAATGTATTCTGCTTCCATGATGGTAGCCTATTTAGGAAAAGGTTATTTGGAAATCAGTGAATAGATAATAATATTCATTCATTATTATTAATTCAGATTATAGAGAGCAATGTCGAGAAGGAAAGTGGAGATACAATGACCTAACTCTTATTTCTATCAATAACTTTGAATTTGACCATGCGCAATCTATTTAATTTAATTGGAATTCTAATTAGCCTGCTTTTGAAGTATAGAATGGATAGGTCATGAACTACAACAACCACTGAAATAAAATTGTATCAGGTAAAGATGTGTATAGATTCATTACTGATGACAGCAAGTTTCAGACACATGTATAAGCCCTATGTCTATACCTGGGTCTATTTTTAAAGTATTAAAAGACTCTACTATGAAATAAAGTACTTTATTCCCTCTTGACTGATAATAAAAGAAGCTGCCAGTATATATATATGAGAATTAAAACCTCCCAAAATGTTGTTATGAAGGCCATTGAGAAGAGTTAGCTATAGGATGACCTTCACACATTAGGGACTAAATATCTCTGCTTTTCACCTAGTTCTCTGTATTTACAGACACCATCCAAGTTGGGGTTAAGAGGCTGGACATAGACATGATTTAATCAAAATGTCCTCAGTGCCTAGTCCAGCATTTCAATTTAGAATTGAAATCCAATTTCTGCGTTTTAAAAATCAAATCTATTCTCTACGGAAAATTTTTACAAAACATCTTGGCACCTGCATTGCTGAAAATAGCAGCAATTTTATTTAAGAGAAAGTAACAGCAAATCAGGGATTTGTACAATGGCAATAAAATGCAGTTAAGTGTGGTAGTGCCAGGTTTTAGTCCAGAGACAAGGGTTTTTATAGCACATTATAAACTTCTGAAAGGGAGGTTATTAGAGGATCAGTTCTCTAACTGTGTGGTTCTAGCAGGCTTTGCTCTGTTGCACTCTTTGTTCTCCTGCTGGGAGTTCCGTCTTCGGAGGTGCAGAGCACATCCATCAGCCTTTTTCAGCTGTTAAGACACTTCATTTATTCCAGTGTTCCCTTCATCTTATTCCCTTGCCCCTGCTCCCATGGACCTCAGAGATCTACAGTTCTCTTTGGCCTCTTTATAGGCATAATGGATCACCAGCTGAATGAGCCATCATCACATAGCCCTTCTTGCTAGGAAATTATTTCTCTCCTGCTTCTAATGTTCTTCCTTTTCACTTGGTACCTTTCACGTGGCTGCAGTTCTTGCTGTGTAGGTACCTGTATGCAAAGAGATAAAACTTGCTCAAAAATACTGGCTTGCTTTTTGAAGTGATCTCTTGAATATTGGTCTTTTGATCTTTGCCAACCAATTGCAGATACATAGATATATCTTCCATCTCCAATGTGAAAATACTTAAGAATAATAAGTGCTGTTATTGTGGCATCTCTGTTATTGGGGCCCCTCATTGACTATTATTTCATTACTGGGAAAATGAGCTCTATTATTAGTGTTAGAGTCCTCTCGTGTTGAAAGGTACTTTTCTAAAGACCTGTTTCCCCTATTTTAGAGGGGGGGAAAGCTACTAAATTTTATAAGCAACCAGGGAAAATAGCTGGTACCAAAATTCCCAAAAAAGAGGCAATTCTGGCCCCTGACATTGTTAGTTCCACGCCATTTTCATTAATTAATGATGATTTAGCTAATCCAGTACATGCAGGAAGAACTAAAATACGTGCTAGTGAAAACATTACTGGGTTGGTGGCTAGAAGAACTAGATTCCCCTCTCAGATGTACAATGATTAATCAAATGGCTCTGGGCAAGTCACCTAAATTCTTTAGACCTCCGGTTTCCTCATCTATATGAAAATCCAGGTAAAGTAGATCATCATAATTCATTCTAAGTCTTGTGCTCTGTGAGGAAGCTTAAACTAGTTTCTCCATTTATCATTGCCCACCTCTGCCCTTTCCTGTCCCTTTATACTCTGTTTTCTGTTCTGTACACATACTCTTTCCATTCCCTTTCCTTTCGCCAAGCTATCGCCTTCCTTTTCTCCATTAAAAATGCATCCATTAAAAGCATCCTTCTTCATCAGTTCAGTTTCAGAACAGCCGAGTAGGGAAAGCCCTCAGTTCTCAACTTTGAGGTCCTCTTTGTTCCCTGCGATGTCCCAAAGTGAAGGTCCATTTGGGACCAAGATTAACTTGGCCTACAGAGCAGCCCCTGGGAACTAAGAAAGATCTCACAATAGAATAAAGATCGCAAGAATACCTTGGTCCTTCTCTAGTCTTATCCTAATCTGGTATTTTATGATAGAACAAAATTGAAAGTTAGTCAATTCTTATCACTAACTTGGAAGCAATGCAAGTAATCTTCAGGAAAGATTTCTTTCATTTAGGAAAACATCTTGAGGGAAGTTTTAGATATGAAAGGTGAACTCCTCCTACTTCCTGCACTGAAAGAGAACTCGATTCCTTTGGAAAGACATTCTAAATCTCCGCCCTTGAAATAGAAAGGGTGAGAGCACCCAAAAATTAAAGAAGAGGCAATATGTCAGACAGTTTGAGAAAAAAGAAGGATTCCTAAACACCAATAAATTTTAAGAAATATTTAGAGCTCAGGTTGAATTTATCTTAACAATTTACCATCCTCATGTCTTTCACTGCTGCACACAAGAGCTGCCGTAAAATGTCCATGGCCCATAGCAGACTTGTGCCACACATTGCTGTGACTTCAGAAATAAAAAGGGGGAGAAATAGGAAAGCAGAGACTCAGGAGCCAAGGTAGACAATTTGTAGGAATCAGGCTATAGCACCTACCAAGGAGCGGTGTGACCTCTCCCAGGATAACCACCTGGCTGTGCTGCGCACACTGGGTGGCTCCCAGGTTCGTGTCAACGCATGGCCTGGAAGCTTGATCCACTTTATTTGAATATTAAAGCTCTAGCATGAACCTATAAGCTTTTGGGGTGACAAGTATAGGTCCATCCCTGAATCCTCTCCTTTACAGTCTTTTCCCAATGCCTCATTTTCTTCTATTTGCATCAAAGACTGTTCTGATCTACTATAAAATGAACACATCTCCAGAGCACAGCAGTTCAACTCCAGTGATGAAGGAGAAAGTTATCCAGCTTTGGGGGAGCCCCTCCGCCTGCTTTGTGGCTCTCAGGTCCTCTCAGATATGTGCGGCACTTCTGTGGGGCAGAGGGCCAAGCAGAGTGCATGGGACAGTCATCTTCTAGACCAGTGACTGTACAGCTGCACACCAGACCAGGACCTCTGAGTGAAAAGTAGGACCCAGGTCCTCTGAGGACTGCAAAGGAAGAGAAATCACTCTTTGTCTTCTCCCACTCTCTCTCTTCCTTGACCCCTCATAGCTTCTTACTGCCTTCTTACACACATGCAGACTAGAAACATCATTTACCATGAGAACATGAAAGTTGAGTCTTTATATATTGTGCCCAATAATGAAATAAATACAGATATTCATTTTTTTTCGAAATACACATAGCTTTTTATTCTTCATGTTTATCCATGTTTATTATCAAATAATTAAAAATCATAGAAATGAATAAAGGAAAAATAATGGATATTTGGGATGGTACCAGTCAAATAATAAACACAGTTTACATTTTAGGGCATAATTTTCCCAGATTTTTTTTCTATTTTTTTTTTTAAATTAGTGTTTTAGATTTAGGGGGAACAAGACAAGTGCAGTTCCGTTACATCAATATACTATGCAGATATAGTCTGGCCTCTTAGAGTAACTGTCACCTAAAGAGAGTCATTCTAGTCTTAGAGATTTCCCCCTTCGCCTCCCTCACATGCTTTCCCCCTTTTGTGTCTTCAATGACTATTGTTCCACTCTATGTCCACGTGCACATGTTTTTTAATTCCCACATATAGGTGAGAAAATGCCGTATTTAACTTTCCATTTCTGAGTTATTTCACTTGCATTATTTCCCTTAAGATAACGGCCTCCAGTTGCAACCACATTGCTGAAGAAATCATGTCATTTTTATGGCTTAGTAGTATTCCCTGGTATATATGTACCATGCTTTCTTCCTCCTGTCATTGGTTGATGATTACATTTCTGTAAATTCATTCCATTTCTTTGCTACTGTAAATTCATTCCATTTCTTTGCTACTATAAATAGTGCATATATGTACAAGTGCAAGTGCATTTTTGATAGAATGATTTCTTTTCCTTTGGGAAAGGATAGCCAGTAGTGGGATTACTGGATCAAATAGTAATTCTACTTTTAGTTCTTTCAGAAATCACCATATGTTTTCTGTAGAGGTCATACTAATTTATATTCCCACCAATAGTGTACAAGCATTCCCTTTTCTTCACATCTTAGGCAATATCTAATATTTTTTGACTGTTTAATTATAGCTAGTCTGACTAGTATGCATACTGCCCAAAGAAATCTTCAGATTCAATGCAATTTCCATGAAAATACAAATGTCATTTTTCACAGAATTAGAAAAACAATCTTAAAATTCAATGGACCCAAAAAAGAGCCCAAACAGCCAAAGCAATTATAGGCAAAAGGACAAAGTTAGAGGCATCACATTACCTGACCTCAAATTATGCTGCAAGCATTGTTAGGGTATAAAAGTAGACACATAGAATAATGGAACAGAACAGAGAACCCAGAAATAAAACCACATGCCTCAAGCCAACTGAACTTTGACAAAGTTGACAAGAACAGACACTGGAAAAAGGACAGCCTATTCAATAAATGGTGCTGGAAAAATTGGGTAGCTGCATGCAGAGGAATAAAACTAGACTCCTATCTCTCATCATATACAAAGACGAACTTGAGATGGATTAAAAACTTAAATGTAAGACCTAAAACTAAAAAAATTCCAGAAGAAAACAGGGAAAACCCTTCTTGGACATTGGCCTAGGCAAAGAGTTCATGACTAAGACCTCAAAAGCAAATGCAACAAAACAAAAATAAATAAAACCTAATTAAACTAAAAAGCTTCTGCACAGCAAAAAAAATCATCCACAGAGTGAATAAACAATGGGAAAAATATTCACCAACTATTCTTCCAAAAAGAGACTAATATGCAGAACCTACATGAAACTGAAAACCTCAGAAAAAACACTCCAACAACCCCATCAACAAGTGGGCAAAAGGCATGAACAGTTTTCAAAAGAAGACATACATATGGTCAAAAATCACATGAAGAAATGCTCAATATCACCAATCACCAGGGAAATGTAAATTAAAACAATGATGAGATACCATCTAAATATGCTTCTTTTTCTCACAAGCATTACATGTTTTATTCATAGTACTTTATACCCTGCTTTTTTTCAACTAAAAATATTAATATATTGTGAGTCTATTTTTGGTATTAATAAGTAGATACCTGCCTTCTTACGGCTAAGTGGTATTCCACTTTATAAATGTGCATAACCCATTCAGCTAACCCAAATTTATGAATACATATTTTGGTGCTTTTACTAATTTTTCCTATTGTAAATAACCACTGTAATGTTTATCCTTGTATGGCTTGTATGTTTATTGGACTATTTCCTGATTTTAAAAAAAACAAACCCTAGAGGTGGAATTTCAGTATATAATGCCAAATAACTCTCCAGAGGTATAATCTAATGTTGACCCTGACTAACATAGTATAAAATAAAAATCTCACCCTAGCTCTTGTGCCTACCTTGGACATCATTAATTATTTTAATCTGTTAATTTTGTTATACTGTGAATTCATTTGAGTACTACTGAAAATGAAATTGAAGAGCCTTTCACATGTTAATCATCCATTTTCATATCTTCTTTAGTGGATTTTTTATTTACATGCTAAAAATATTATTCCATTTATTTCATACACTTTGCAAGTATTTTCCAGGTGACTATTTCTCTATGTTGTTATTGCCAAGGAAAAATTTTTAATTTTTATATATTCCAATCTACCAATCATTTTCTCTGCCTTCTAGCCTTTGGTACCATAGGTACCGTTACAGTATATACCTATGTTTTCTTTTGTTCTTTTCAGTTTTCATAGTAAAACTTTAATTCAATTAGCATAAGATGTTATTTTTTTGAAATCAAATGGATTGCCCCAACAAATTTCCTATCTACTCACTATTAAAATGTTGCTTTTATCACATCATGAAGTGCTATCCAAATGGGGATCTATTTTTAGAACTTCTAGTCTATTCTGTTAATGTGTGTATCCCAGTAGTAGGAGTCATGAAGACACTTTACTCCTACTAGCCCTGAGGCAATGCACAACCCCTTCTGGTTTTTCTACATAATACCCACACATTTTTTAATTGTTCTATTTTTATAGCCTTCCAAATTTCCCATTTTTTGTGTGTGCTTTGTGTTTCTTGTGGAGGCCCCAACATGCCCACACTATTTCAGTTACAACAGCGTTCTATTATGTTGTGATACTGGGAAAGCATTCCTCTTGCTATTCTTTTTTTCTTTCTTTTTTAATGTTTTTCTCATACATTTCTTCATCCAAGTCAATTTTAGAATCATTTGCACTTTCAAAAAAAATCTAGTGCTATCTTAAAAAGAAAAAAAAAGTCACTAAAGTGAAAATCAGATTGAGTTATCTGTAAGAGTAAGAGAGAAATTTTGACTGAACAGAAAGAGCCAAAACCTGCACTTGAGGTTTTGAGTCCCAACAAAAGCTGTCAATGTGGCAAGCTTTTTAGCCCCTCTCAACCCCAGATCCTCATCTGAAAATGGAGCTAATAAAACCTAAGTGTGGTAGGCATCTGGTATGCGTTTTGCATCCACCACCCAGCATCAGAACCTTGTTTCTAAATTTAGAAAAATTCCTCTCCTAAATTCTTGCGAGAGGCACTGCCCACCCTGCAGAAAGCTAATAATCCCAGGGGTTCACTCTCCCACCCTCCCTGTAGGAGTGCTCAGTCAGGAGACCAAGGTTCTGCCAGTCCTAGACACATGCCCTGCGTGGAATTAGTTGCTGGTAAAACAAAAGACAGAAGTCTTTGAGGAAGGTTCTCTGGCCATGAAGATAAGGCTGGAGTCTTGGAACAGTGGGCCTGAGATGTGAGCCCACAGCAGGCAGCTGTGGTGTCCTCCCTGAACCTGGCTCTGCTGCTCTTCTGAGATGGGACCTCCACGTCCTCTCCTGCTTAAGCCAGCTGAGCCTGGTTCTGTGGTCTGCAGCGAGAAATCCCACTTTACCTAAGTACCCCAGACTGGCTGTGGAATCGGAGAAAGCATGTGTTCTTGGTGCTTTCTCCTCCTGTCTGCTGTCTCTCCTTCTCCAGCCTGATCTGTCCACCAAAATATGAATGGATTGCACCAGGAACGCCCTTCCCCTCTGCTTTCTGGTTGAGCCTCAGCTGAGCTGTTATGGAGAAAGGAGAGAGGAAGGACAGTATTTATTCCCTCAGCTGTCTCTCTAAAGGGTTGCTGTTCACTGACTGTCTTTCCATTGAGTTAGAATTCCTGAGAGGTCTCTTTCTCTCTCTCTCTCTCTCTCTCTCTCTCTCTCTCTCTCTCTCTCGCGTGTGCGCGCGCAGCTTAGGGGATGTGAAAGTGCTCTGCTCCTCCTAGCTCTAAGGTAGCACATCCCTTCTAGTTTTTCTACACAATATCCACCCATTTTAAAATTTTCTAGTTTTATGTCCTTCCTAATTTTCTATTTTTATGTGCTTTCTGTTTCTTGCCAGGGACCCCCCCCTCTCTGCAACCAAAAGCTCCTAGCACTGCGCCTGGCTTATAAGAGGACTCCAGACCGGCATGAGTGAAGATACCAATGAACGTCTTTTTCCCTATTCCACTGATGTGGTAATATAAGTAAGTCAAGAATAAGATAAGAGTTACTTTCATATGTATCTGCAGCCCTCTGGTATTTTCAAACAAAGGTTACCAGAGTCTTCTGCCTCCTGAGAGTCAGAGTAGAAAATCAAAAGCACGTCCCTCAAATAGAAATTTTCTCAGTTCCCATTCTCAGTAGACGCTCATGCCCAAGTTTCTGGAATCTTTTCTCATCCCCATTTAGGCACCCCTAGGTGTCAGAATGCGCACATGCACAGCGATGTCACTACCAGCACCTTCCCCCATGGCCGATCCTTCCCTGCTCCACTCTTCAAATTTCATGGGCACCCATCGTGGTAACCATCATCAATGGGCACCTGGCGCCCTCCCCAAGCCCAGCTCCATTCCACTCACCAGTGGCCAGGCCTAGTCTTGAAAGAATCACGGCACTCAACCAAACTGTGTGCAAATTTTTGCAGACTTTTTAAAGCAGTCAAACCTCTCTTCAACTGTTCTCTCTGTATTCATATAATAAATGATCATAGATGTTTCTTGACTGTCCAGTTTTTTGGTACCAATATCTGAGTGTGAAGTGCAATTAGCCATTGAAATAAAATTGGTAATGAATGCTAATTACTTCATTCTATGGGGTTTTGGGTAATGTATTCCGAGCCTTTTCTCATTACTTTGAGAAATTGAGAGGTGGCTCTATAGCGATCTACAAAAACTCTGAAAAGTACTTAAAGCGTCAGACATTAGCTGGAGCTCTGTATAATTGGATCTGCTCTGCACCCCTCGCATGTAAGTTGTCTTGATGCACAGCCCTGAATGCATAAAGAAAAGAGAACGTGGCGCAAAGAGCAGCTTCAATCTGCTTTGCTGTCATTTGGATCTTTAGAGTTCTGAATTCGTTTGGCAGCTCTAATATAACAGAAGAGCTTTTCCTTCAGTGACTATAAAATCCCCATTTGGAATGTTTTCTCACACATTCTCTGAATGTTGCCAATGGCTACTTTTCTCAAAATTAATTCTCGTCCTCCATAATGATTTACAGAAGTTTACTGATGTGCTGATAGTAAATTCTAAGAACTATAAAATAGATATCTTTGCTACGAAAGAAAAATACCTGCTCCATGTACTCAAATGTTCAGGAATCAAACAGTTTCATTACACGCTGCAATAAATTTTGAAAAATGAGAAATGTCACTCTTGATAATTTATTGTGCTGTATTATTGTCATCAATTCCTGTCTATCATCAGGACAAAAGTAGAAAAATCATTCCATAGGGACAGAAAATTCCTGACATAGGAGAGTACTGGATCTGGGGAATACAGAGAAAACAGAACAGTTTTTTCTCTCAGGCGTGTCGTACACCTGCAGTAAAGGCAGGTTCCGGTTTCAGCTCAGTCACTAACTCACCTTCGAAAAAGTCATACGACTTCTCTTGCTCTCTGTCATCTGTAAAATGTTAGGCTAAATTATTTGAAAAAGCCACCCTGAGCAGTGATGTTTTACTGTGTTTTGTTTGTTTAATTTCCTATAAATAGGCAGTAAATTTTACCAGTGGGGAATCAAACTAGTTCAAATTTAACCCCTCCTATTCCTCAGCAGAACAGATTTTTAAAATTCACTTTATTAGAAGGTTTACATCAACGTGTGTCAGAGCAACCATGACGGCATTTGAAGTCCTAGGCTGGGACCCCTTCAGGGTGACAGACACAACTACAAGAGGAACTCCACCTACCCGATTTGAATATTGTGACTTCATTGTTTGTACTCTCAGATTGACCTGGAATTTTTTTAAAAGTCCTAGTCAGAAATCAAAGTTTGCATCACGTAATAATGCATTGATTGCTTTTGTGCCAAAATATATCGTACCACTAAAAAAGAAGATGACACTTCTTAATAGGTAGCAGCTCCCTTCACAATGTGCAGTTTTCAGCAGGGATGGCCTAAAAAGATGCCCACGTTTTCTTACATCCCATTCTGATCACAGAATGTCAAAGACAGGTTCTTGCTACCTCCCTTTGGTCCTCACTGATCCTGCCGAGGCAGCAGACACGACACAGGACCCTCACCAGGGTCTCATCTCTCGTTATTTGACTCTGACTTTCCCCAGGCTGTGGCTGAGAGACTACAGAGGATATAATGTGCGCCCACCTGCAGCCCGGGACACTGGCATAACCAGCCGCACGCTCTGGTCCTCAGGATCACCAGCCTGTGAATAGCACTACGTGGAGTCATGTTCTGTCCCATGCTAGTCCATTTATTTCTGATGAGCTCAGAAGCAAGTGGATTGAATACATGAAGGTCAGTGAGCACTAAGGCGGGAGGCGAGAGATGCAAGAGCTGAACTTCCAGCTCCCGGCACCCGTTAATGGAAATAATAGAACCAGAAGAGATTGGTAACAGTTTGCAACGAATGACCTCTCTCTGCAAACCAATACACACGTGCTTCCGTTTCACTCATTTTCAACTACTACTATCCATAGGGCACTTTGAAGGAATTCATCAGTCTATTAATCTGCTCTTTTAAGCATCGAAACATGCATAGGAGATGTTTAATTTGTCTTCGCTCTCTTTTCTTTCCCAGAAAACAGAAAACATCACCAGCAAGAGTGGCAGTAGAAATGCAAGGGAAACTTGGTCCCGAATAAATTGGTTGTGCTGAAACATTTGTAATTAAGCATGATAACCAATTACAGGAATACCTGGGGTGGCTTAGTGATTCACTCTCCCACATCAGAGGTCTCCTAATCAATTTGAAATAACCAGACACTATAGAAAATAAGCAAGATCACAGCGTTTGCTAATGAGTTTCAAAAACGGATTTCAGTGTATGAAAATGTTCATTGTCAGGAGAAAGAAAGTTTTCCCCATCTTGCAGGTCATTTTCATTTGCATTTGATTGGAGAAATGTCCTTTGTTCTTTTCCCCGTTCTCACATATTTTACAACACTACTGATTTTTTTTCCTGGTGATTTAGTATTTTTGTATCAGTGTGTTGTACCAAGCTCTAAAAATACACCAAAATAAAACCTTTTGTGCTGAAGCAGCTAGTATCCACTTCAATTATTACTTAATTTCATTGCATTGAATAGGTGTCCTGGAATTTAAGTTTGCAGATATGTAACATACAGAGAGATTGTTTGACAGAAGTTGCAGTTGTAGAACTCTGAAGGCAACAAAACTTCCACATGGAATATCATGTAAAAGGCCATTTAAACATTTCTCAGGGATGAAATCCCAGCAACCCTCTCCAAAGAGATTCGAAGCACAGTGGTCAAGCATTTGAAGGCTACCAATAAAAAATAAAAGAAAAAGAAGGATAGACCTTTGGAAACAAGTGAGAGTGCATCACAAACTGGAGGGGTTTCTGCCCTTTTCAACAGAAAACAAAGATGAGAAGAAGAGCATAGATTTGGAAGAAGGGAGAATCCGACACTTCGGATTACTTAAAGGCGACATTACATAAGGCATTTGTAGCTTTGCGCTGGTCTTTCCTCCATCAGGTGAGAAATGTGCATCTCTTTGTAAGTTTCGTCCATACATCACTTAATAAATTCATAATTTCTTCATCAATCTCTCTGGTTTAGGGTTTAAATATTCTTTTCCAAGTCGTATGCTAAGGGAGTCTTCTCTCTCTTCTTTCTCTTAAGTCCCATCCCATCACACTGCCATGTGCGCTGGGGTGCCTCTCTTGTCTCCCCCCTTCTCTGCTCCCTCACTTTTCTTTGCTCTCTGTGTATATTTGCAAAGCCTGCATGACTGAACGTGTTCCATCTCTTCCTGCCTCCCTCAGGACCAAGACAACATGTGCTCCAACATGCGCACAGCCCGGTCATTTTCACGGATATCCAAGCCATGCTCTTTTCTTGTCACCTCTATTGACAGAAAAAAAAATGGTCATGCAAATCAACATTCCACTCAGAGCCATTCCCGGCTTGTGCTAATTGAACCCTTCAAATTTTTTTAAAGCCTAGAATATAAGAAATTTGTATCCTGAATAATTCTCACTAGCTTCTCTTTTTTTAACATGATAAAATAACAAAACTTTTCCAGGTTCGTCAGGAAACTATTCATCAGATCCGGTACCAGGAAAACGTATCTAATTTCATTCTTGGTGAATTTCAAGAGTCCCATGTCCTTCATACTTTGTCAAAAACCCAATCTTTGAAAAAGCCTCTGTACTGATCTTCCTTTGGTTTCTGGGGATTTCCTTCCCTCCGTCCTCATTACCTTCACAATTGCACACGCGCTCACGTGTATCCCAGGGAACGCAGGCTATTGACAATCAAATATAACAATATGTACTTTGCTTGCCACGTTATTTCTTTAGCTATTCTTAGTGCTGCTCTCTTGGCATCTTTCAAGTACCAGCTCAATTGTCTCCCCACAGAGACCTTGCCTGACCACTCTGAGCAGTTCAGCTCCTCCCTCCACCCTGCCACGGTTGTGCTCCATCATACTATTTCATAATCTTGGTAGCTGGCATCAGTATATAAAATTATCCTTCTCTGTGTGTATGTGCATTCATATAAAAACATGCATGTCTATGTGTGTGTGTGTGTGTATACACATATATGCATGTGTGTGGGTGGGGGTGCCATGTACACACGCATGTGTTTGTATGTGGCCTTCCCAGGGAGCAGTCCCACTGTTTAGCTTGCATCCCTCCAGCCCAGAGTGACCCTGTACCTCTGAACCAGCCAGCTCACACGGAGCCCGCTGCCGTGACAATCTGCTGTTTTACGATTTCCATCTGGATGGCTTCAATCTCGTGTTGCCCTAGACACCTTACTCTTTACACTTACAAATTCCTCTAGGGACTTGAAATTCTTGTCTTTAGTTCCCCAAGTGTCCTTTGGACCTGATGCTCAGTTCTGTTCCTGGGATGGCGATATCAGCAACCTTCCTCTACTGCAGTGTCTATTACACTTACCAGAAGCTGCAGAAGAAATCTCAGCCCCTTGGATGTCTCCCCTCTGTTCTACCCCATCAATAGCCTGTACAGCCTTTTTTTTTTTTCAGAAAAGCTTTAAGTTTGTCAAAAAACTGAAAGTACAAAGTTCTCATAGACCTCCCTCACTCCCAACTACCTCAGTTTCCTCTCTTATTAACATCTTGCATTAATTGGCAAATGTATTACAATCAATGAACTTCTGTTGACACATCATTATCCCACAAGTCCATAGTTAACAATCAAGTTCACTTTTGGTGTGTTTGGACAAATGTGTGGTGACATGCATCCACTAGCATGACGCAGATTAGTTTCACTGCCCCAAACGCCCCACACTCTACCTGTTCATTCTTCCCTCCCTCACCCTGAACCTCTGCCAAACTCTGATCTTTTTACTTTCTCCACAGTTTCACCTTTTCCAGAATGTCACATAGTTAGAATCATACAATATGTAGCCAATTCAGATTGACTTCTGAAGACAGAGATATGCATGTACAGTTCTTCCATGTCTTTTCATATCTTGATAAATGGCTTATTTTTATCCTTGAATACTGTTCTCTTGTTTGGATATACCACAATTTGTTTATCCCGTCATCTACTGAAGGGTATCTTGGTTGCTTCTGAATTTGGTCATTAGGAGTAGATTCTAGCTCAGGTTTTTGTGCGGACATAAGTATTAAACTCCTTTGGATAAATATCAGAGAAATGACTGCTGGATCATGTGGTAAAAATATGTTTAGTTTTTTAATAAATTGCCACACTGTCTTCCAAAGTGTCTGCACCATTTAGAGCTCTCAGCAGCAATGAATGTGTGTTCCTATTTCTCTGCAATCTTGCCAACGTTTGGTGTTATCAGGAGTTGGGAGTGGCCACTCTAACAGGTGGATATTGGCATCTCTTGTTTTCATGCAGCCTTTTACATACTGGAGTTTTTCTCTTTTTGGAACGAAAATTGGACAATTCAATGTTTTCTTAGAAAAAAATTAGGAACTATTAAAAGCTTTTCCCTTAGAGTTAGCCAAAGTTGCTTTCTGTATAACTTCTAGATACTAATTCTAGTCAAACCTTTAAGATTATGCAACTCCAGACAAATCTCTTTTCTTCATGATGGTACTTTTCATTGATAGAAAAATTAAAACAATCAGCACATTGTAACACATAAATGCATTAATGTACAGTTATAATTTACTAAAAAAAGAAAAATTAAAACACAATCTATTTTTCTGAGTTTTCTTTTATTCATTTAATAACATACACTAAGAACCTGTAACTTTTTCTAACTACACTCCAATTTTTCTACATACCTCTAAAAGTATAGCACGTATAATTGAACATAAACTTCACATGAGGTCTCACCAATACCAAGGAGGAGACCTTCACCACCTCCTTCCTTATCCTCTCCAAATAAGTCTAAAATTTTATTTCCCTATGGGACGACCCTATCACTGTTAACCCTTTTTGAGAATCTTCTACTTTCAGTTGTTAAGTAGAAAGGGTTTGGAGTTAGGGTTTTTGGGGTTTTTGTTTTTTGTTTTTTGTTTTTTGCTTTTAAGGGAGGACTTTATATTTATCCCTATTAAAGTTCATCCTGTTAAAGAAAGCTTGTCAAAATGTTTTCAATTTCTGATTCTGTCATCTAATATATTTGCTATCCATTCCAGCCTCAGGTTATTTGCAAATCTGATAAGCATGCATTCAACGTATTCATGCACATCATTGATACATGAATTTAACAAGATGTGGCTAAAAGCAGAGCTCAGCAGCCCACTGTTTTCGTTACCTTCAGGCAGATATCCTCTCATTCATTAGCATCCACTTGGTAACTCTGTACAAGGCGCCATGCTAGGCACTGCAAAGGATGTAAAGTGGTACATTTCACTCCTTCCTCACAAGGAGGATTTAAAGGATTCATAGCAAAGAAAAGACATAATGGAAGAAGCATTTCTGGAAGAATGGCTTGACTGTGGTGTCCATTAAGAATTGAAGAACCAGAAATGATAACTTCAAATACTATATAATATTCAAATAGGAAAAAGAAAATTCTAGACTACAATCTTTATTTAAGAAGATAAGGGCAAGGGGCCAAGATGGCAGACTAGAAGCAGCCTACACACACAGAGCTACTCTCATAGAGAAGATCAAAAGTGGCAAGTAGATATCCATATTCAGATCAATCTTCTAAGTAAAATATCAGGAATCAACAGAGAAGCAATAGGAGGCGCCCAAAGGACAACATACTCAACAGAGTCAGAGGTACCTGCAGAAGGAGTCTGCATGTGGGGAAGGGACAAAGTAGAGAACCCCAGGGCTCCACACTACCTCAATGGACATTGCAATCTGGACTGCAGAAGGGTCACTCCACAATGGCAGGCCTCCAGACTGCACAGAGAGCTTCCTGAAGACCGTACAGTGTCACTGCTCCAGAAAGAAGCCACAGATGGGTCCCACAGGCCTCTGAACCCTGGGTGCTGCAGGTGGTGCCTTTCTGAAATCCCATCTTCAAAGTACTGCATCTATGCAGGGGTCAGCTCCATCGCTGCTGCCTCATCACCCCTACAAGGCTGGGGAGGGAGTGGGGAAGGCAAGCACCCAACAACCACTGTGGCTAGCACCAGGGAACCAAGGCAGAGCAAAGGACCATGGCCACCTGCCTAGGGACCAGGCCACTTCTCCACATAACCTACTTCATCTGTGACAACCACAGGGGAAAAGGGAGATGCAGAGGAGCAGCAGTATGGCAGCTTCACAGTGCATCCACCCCTCTACTGCCTGGTCAGTCTTCTGAAGCAGGACTCAAACACCACATCCAGTGAAGTTCCCCACAAAGGAAAATTGGGTATATTGCAAAGGTATCTGTTTTGAGCTAAGAGAAGAGTTTGAAAATGAAAGAGCCAGCAGAAGAACTCTGACAACATGAAAAAACAGATTGTTTTGACATCCCCAAAAGATCACACCAGTTCTACAGCAAGTAAGATCAATGAGAAAGTTGAAAACCAACGCAAAGAAAATAAATAAATAAATTTGTATACAATTGAAAAATTCACTAAAGGGATAATCTAAGAAAAAATATAATACACCTTTTGGACATGAAAGAATCATTTAGGGATTATCAAAATATGTGGCAAGTTTTGACCAAGCAGATGAAACAATTTCAGAGATGGAAGACAAAGCTTTCAAATCAACCCTGTCAGCCAAATATGAAGGGGAAAAAAAATCAATAAAAATATATAATCTCTCTGAGACAGATAGGATTATGTAAAAAGAACAAATATAAGAATTATTGCAGGTATACTTGATGGGGATGAATAAAAAGCAAAAAGTATGGAAACATTATATGAAGGAAGACTTCCCTGGAATCAGCACAGATTTAGAGATCCATTTACAAGAAGGTCATTGAACACCTGAAAGATTCATCGCAAATAGGACATCATTAAGACAAGTAGTCGTAAGTCTGGACAAAGTCAAAATTAAAAAGAAAATACCACAAACTGTTAGATGAAAACATCGAGTAACTTACAAATGAAAATTCATCAGAGTAATGGCAGACTTCTCAGCAGAAACCTCACAAGCCTGAATGGACTGGATTTACATCTTAAACAGAATAATTCAGCCAAGAATTTGGTATTCTGCAAAATTAGATTTCATAAATGAAGGAGAAATAAAGTCTTTTCCAACAAGCAAACAGTAAGGGAATTGTTTACCACTAGATCTGCCCAATAAGAAATGTTTAAAATCACTCTGTACATGGAATAATTGATAACCTGCCAATGTAAAAACACCTGGAAGTGAAAGCTCATAGTACTTATAAAACAGTAACACAGGGAGGGAAAAAAGCAGGCAGGCAACAATCAACAATTAACATGATGACCACAATAGTGTCTTACATATCAATACTAACATTGAAGGAAATGGTTTAAATGCCCCACATTAAAAAATGTCGAATGGCAGAATGCATAAAAAAGCACAATCCATATATATGCTATCTCCAAAAAACCAATTTGATTCTGATATTTTATACAACCACCATCTTTTATTGTCCACTGTTAATGGACAAATAATGACTTCACTAAACTTTTAAATAGATCTGAAGAAGAGAAAAAAGAGTAGTTATAAAAAGTTCTGTAACTTAGATCCTTGGATATTATAAACCTCTGTCTTTGTCATGGTATGCTTTTAAACTTTTAAGTCTTTTGTCACATAGACTTAAGGTAAAAGGGTGGAAAAAAGTATTCCACACAAATGGAAACTAAAAGTGAGAAGCCCTATACCTATCTTAGATGAAACAGACTTTACATTGATAGAAGTAAAAAAAAAAAAAAAAAGATAAAGATAGTCGTTATATAATGATAATTCTAAATATATATACACCTAGTACAGGAATTCTCAGATTCAAAGACAAATTCTACTAGATATAAGGAAAGAAATAAATAGCAGCATCACAATAACAGGGGACTTCATTCAACACTCCACGGATAAAACTAAATGATCATCAAATCAAGAAAATCAAGAAAGAAACATTGAACTTAAATGGGACTCTAGAGAAAATGGACCTAACAAAATTCATAGAACATTCTACCCTCAAAAAATTATTAAATAGGAGGGAGGAGCCAAGATGGTGGTCTGTAGCCAGCTTTCTGCAGACGCTCCTGTCCAGAAGGAGAGTTAAAGGACAGAAATTTAGCGAGAAAGCCAACTGTTTGGACCTGAGCCAAGAGACAAGGTCAAGGAACGCACATCAACACTGCTGGAGTGACCTGCGACCCCAAGGATACAAATAAAAGGTACAGAGCACATCGCCAAGCGGACAGGAGTCCCCTCCCCCAAGAGAACAGCTCGCAGTATACGCCATACCTCCATACAAACAAACAAGCGAGCAGAGTTCA
>CAUYON010126561.1:0-15825 GCA_963573935.1 Arctocebus calabarensis | reverse complement strand
CGTGCTTTGGTATCTCCTTCACTTTACACTGAGGACTAAATGTGGAACCCCAATTTCCTATGCCTAGGTCAATTTCATGTGAATTTCCTAGGCCTCAATTCCATGAATGGACTGTGTCCATTCATTGATACATTCATTCACTTTGCCCCGGCAGAAAGGACTGTGTTCTGTTCATTGATATATTCATTCACCTTGCCACGGGCAGAAGGGACTGTGTTCATTCTCTTCCTGGCCGAGGAACCCATACACCTATATATACCCTGAGACTAAAAGCCTAAAGGGGGAGATGGGGAAAGACCAGGAGAGAAATGGAGAGAGCTTTTCTCTCCCCACTTGAGTTCTCTCTCTCTACCAGGAGCTTTAGTGTTTTCTGTATTCTTTTCTGTAAATAAATTCTGTCTTACCACTGGAAAAAAAAAAAAAAGAAAGAAAGAAAATACCATGAAGGCTATGTTAAACAGTTTGATGAAAACATTTCAGATTGTATATGAAACCAGTACATTGTACCCCTTGATTGCACTAATGTACGCAGCTGTGATATAAAAAAAATAATAATAATAATAAATAAAAAAACAGTGATAAAGTGTTGCTACCAAACAGAATTATTTCAGAAATTATCCATAAAACAAGCTTTTTTTTTTTTTTAAGGAAATTATGCTCTACGAGAATTACCAAAGTACTAAAACTTTAGCCTGTCATGTAGTTATTGCCTGAGACATTATTACATTTTTTGGTTAATTTACAGAGTTTTCCCCAACTCTATCTGAACTTCAGAAATTACCTTCAGAGATTACCTAAACAAAATACATTTTAGAAATACAGCAAATGTATGTTGTTTTTTTTTTATAGCAGGTAGCAGGAACAATTGTCCATCCTCTTTTCATAATGAAAACCTGATAGATTTGAATAAAAGAAAAAATTTTCTTGCGATGCCATTTTAGAACATACATACAATCAACCTATAACATGAATGGGAGTTGAGACATACCAGAAGTTTGAAATAAAGGTTGATTGTACCTGGTGATAGCAATGATGAACCAATTAAATAACATTTTTCTTTTATTCCCTTTCATTATTTTTACAATTTCTAATTTTTTGTTGTTTTATTCAATATTGTATGTCCTGATTATTTCTAATTTTCACACTCTTTTTTAAATGAGAATTTTCAAAAGATTTAGCTTTCGGTAAGTCAAAGTCACTAAAACTTTCCTCCACACTCGCTTTACTTATTGGTGTCTAACTTAACCACACACTATTATTCTCTGAATAGTTTACTCCTACAAATCAGTATATAATTTGGCTTACGCAAGTATTGTTACAGCACTCTAAAATGCAGCAGCTAAAACAAAAAGGCCTAAACATACTTCCAGATACCACATAACAGAAAATGTGTTTATGTATTGGTTCAGACTCACACATATAAGCGCACAAATAACCTGAATTCCTTTGCAAATGTTTTTCTACCAAGTGTCAAATGTACAGATTTGGGGGTAGGGTGAGATTATGGAGTGTTATCATGAACAGGTAAATTTCCCAATTTAAAAACAATAGCAATAGTGGAGAAAAAAATGTTGCATACATCAATAGAGGACTTTTTTTCTATTATTAATAACAGTGGAAATTTTGTAAAATAAAGTATTATAGCATACACAATCATAGAGAAATTTAGCTTTAAATATGATACTTTCACATGCAGCATTTTGACTTCAGTATAGAAATAAACTCCTAAAAATCTTTGTGTTCTTTTTCTATGATGTCATTAATTTATGGTCAAATTTTTATATATTATTTGAAAGTATATGAAAAATAATATATACTTTCTTTTTCTTAAAAGCTCTTGCATTCTATTGGTGCTGTTTCTGCTATGCTTAATATTTAAAATGTAACTAAGTATTTCTACGTTTTTCCCATTAACTTGATGTTTGACTCTCTACCACACCATTGTTTTGTAAATGCAGATGTGCAAAAAGAAAAAATTACTCATTGCGCTATCTGTTGTTTCCAACCACAAACATAAACCAGAAGTGACTTTCTATGACTTCTGGAAATCTAAATGAAATCCTTTGGGAAAACTGCATCCTTGTCCTAAGGAAACTGGGTTAGCTGTTTGAAAGAATATCACTGGCACCTGAGTATCTGCTATCACTTTTATGGTTTCTTCATGGAAGACAACTTAGCAGAAGGGAATGTCACCCTGTAATGTTTAATTATTTCATGGGTTTTGGCTATGAGTTTAGAAGTCATTGTTACAAAATTAGATATATTTAATCAAAAGTTGATTTCCTCATTTAAAAATCTCTTACGTTTATGTTTTCCCTGAATTTTTGTTTCTCTAAGAATTTTTAGGATATTTTCTTTTTATAGACTGTGCCTTTTCTCTGACATAAAAGGTATTTAGGTCATTGGCTATAGCTTTATTTATTTATTTGTTTTGTCTAGCTTTGAATTAAAGGAGGCTTCCACTCACGACTGTGGTTTATATGATTTTACCCATTTCAAATCAACTACACAAAATGAAATAGAAAGGCACACTTGTGACTAAAAGAAAACTTTTTCTTTGGAGAATGCAATTCTATTCAAATTGTGATGCACAGTCAGCAAAGATGATGGAAAGGTACATGTGTAGGTATTTTATATGACAGTTGTAAAATATATGTGGAACAATATAATCATCTTTATTTTCATCCTTAAGGAATTTTTCAAGATGTAAATTACATTTACATTGAAGATAAACACCGAATGAATGACAATGAGCATAGTTTACAAAGATTTGGAATGTCAACGAGTCAACAGAGACAAATAGGATTTACTTTAGATAGCTCAATCATTGTCCAGCCCACAGGCAATAGTAAGCATATGCTAAATTAAATTGATATTAAGTGAAATTGTATCATGTGGAATCTCCTTTGTGGAACCAATTTTATTTCCATTACAACCTCTCATCTGTCTTTTTCATGTTCTTCTCAAAGAGAATTTCAGTATTGTTTGTTTCTTTTAATTAAGAACACAATCACAAATATTAAAAAGATGATAGCCTACAACATGCAATATTGACATGGTACATTTGAATGAACACCGAGATCTTACCGCTAATAGCAAACCCTCAAACTGAAGTTAATTGTGTTTGGCTTATTCACTGAAGTTGGACTAACAAAGAAGATTTTAGCAAGAAATTGACTTTGAATTTCTTCTGTATGTCTCCTAACAGATTTGTCTTTAGATCTCTAGTCTGTGCCTCTCAACAGTTTCCTTAGACATTTCTAAGAAGCTGCCTTTCTTAGTGCTCTATGAACAATTTACAAATGGCTAAATCAAAATTTATAATCTTCATTCCCAAAGACTCTTCTCCTGATTCATATAAAAGACTAATTTCTCAGTTACCAGACCCACACTCGAAAAGCACACTAGGTTTTTCCCTTTTAGTCCCTGCCTTTTGTCTACTTATAGCAAGAGTAGAAATGGTAAAGCTTGGTTTCATTCCATTCGTAACTTTCTTTCCATTCCCACATTTACCAATGTAAATCCAGGCTCTTATTTCTTGACCTTGAGAATTGTGGCTAACTGCGTATGTCCTATAGCTAGACCCCTTGGATTTTAAAGTAAGATAATCTCTTACCTATGTTTGTGATCTTGGTCTGATATCGCAACTTCACTGCAACTGTGTCTATAATTGTAAAATAGTAGTACCAATATCCCGTGTTTATTGGTAGGGTTAAATATATTAATATATTAAGAGACAACTATAAAGCAGTTGAACTATTGTATGCAGTAGAGTAACTAAAAATATTAGCTGCTATTATACAATAGTAGCATCAGAGCGTATTTCCCTAACTTTAGATTCTGTTTTTCATTTTAAATTCAGCACAGTTTCCCAGCTTGTATTCCTGAAATATTTCCTTTCTCTAATCACGTAACTTTTCTCTTAATTGTTTTTTCTGAATTTTCATATAGACTACTAAAATGACTATACATTCTTTAATTTGAGTTTTCAAGGATTAGCCTTACTTATCCTTTTAACTCTCCTACAGTCTACAACACATGGCAGATGCACAAAAATAATTATCAGTTTATTTAAATGAACATGATGCACAAAAATAATTATTAGTTTATTTAAATGAACATGATGAGAGAAGTTTTTCTAAATATTTCCGGAACAATATAGGCTATACACAAATTACTACCTACAAATATATTTATGCGTACTTTCCGATTATAGTGTTTATTCCTGATTGCAAATTTAAAGTACTTTGGAATAAAACCGAAATAACCATGATAATATAAAATTTATCTAGCTATTTTAAATTTTTATTGAAATTTTATACATTGAAGGCAATAATCTTTGTAGAACTCATAACAGTTCTGTGAATAAATCAATGGCCTAAACTCAACAAGTCAAATTAATTCACAACTACAATAGTACCTTCTCTTATTTCAGCAAAGAGGAGTGTCTTGTAGAAATCTGTACCACCATAAATGGTTTCTATCAAACTCTGTAGTAGTTGTGGTACTCTGAAAAACTATATGCAAACAAACTCTCTAAAAATCATGGATTATTTTTTAAATTTCTACTGATTATGTATCACTATTATTAAGAAGAAATTAATTTTAAAGAAAATACTTTATATAGTCACAACATTTTTACATCATTCACATTTACTAAAATTACTAATATTTAATATATGGTGTTTAAATATTTATTATTAATACTTACTATACGTATGCTAAAGCATTTAGGGCTAAAATACAATGGTATCTCTACCTACTTTGATATGTGTGAAAAAACACAGTTTGAAGGATATAAAATGAAATGAATTATTGAATAATTATGTGGTAACACAAGAAAAGTAAAAATGCTAATGGCAAAATATAGGTACTATATTATTACACATGAGTTTACTATAAATTTTTCCAACTTATTTCTATACTTAAAAACAAAAATCCTGGAGACAGAAAAAATTTAGGAATGTTGAATTTATGTGAAATTTATTTAAATATAGCTGTGATTTTAAAATCCTCATCACCAACAAGAAAAATAATTCAAGTTCAATCTGTGGATTCTTAGGTGGCAAAGTAAGGAATTGGTCCTTGTGCAGTTAATATATTTTTAGATGAAAAACATGAATAACATATTATAAAAAATGAAATACATTTTTCTTGTTATAAAGAGAAGCTATGTTTGTTCACTACTATAGAAAATTTCTGCTTTCTTTGCTAGTAGAAATTCAATATGATGCATAATTTCAGTTAGAATGGGCATTTTACATTCCCAAGAAATTCATTACAAGCTTTGATTTTTTTTTTTTTTTTTTTCAGAGAGAGAGTCTCACTTTATCGCCCGCAGTAGAGTACCATGGCATCACAGAGCTCACAGCAACCTCCAACTCATGGGCTTAGGCAATTCTCTCGCCTCAGCCTCCTGAGTAGCTGGGACTACAGGTGTCTGCCACAATGCCTGGCTTTTTTTTTTTTGTTACAGTTTGTCTGGGGCTGGGTTCCAACCCGCCACCCTGGGCATATGGGGCTGGTGCCCTACTCACTCAGCCAGAGGCACCACCCCAAGCTTTGATATTACTTATGAAAAATGCAGCCAGATCATCATGTTCAAAGTGTCCTTTTTCATTAATGACCCATAGGATTCCTGCAATTTGACTCCATTTGTTCTCTCCTAATTCTGACATTCCCTCCGATATACTCTGTATTCCAGTGAAGCAAATTGTTTTCAGTGTCTGGAGGAGGGAATGTTCTGAAACAATCCCTGTGTTTTACAATGAGAAATTCTCTCTCTGAAATATCCCTCACCCTTTGAAAATAGTACTACTCCAGCTGAATGACTCAATTTATATATCACCTAAATTCCTTTATTGTAAATAGCGGTGTCATGAAGTGTCTCTCCTCTGGATGTTCTTAGGCCTGGGCGTACTCCTCTGATAGTTCACTTAACAGGTCAAATTTCATTTTTGGATTCCTTTTCTCACTGTGAAGGTTCTAGGAGGGGAAATGAGTCTCAATTGTATGACAGTCCTTAGCCTTGAATGGATCCTTAGAAAATATTTGTTTACTAAATCTGTTGAGTGAAGGTATTATGAATGAATGAAATGAACAAATAAATTGTACAGTATTCCCCATTACTAAATATTTCAAGATCTGGAAAACAGAGTAAATGTATTCAACCATACCCAAAAGTCACCAACATTCCTTTACTAGAAAGTTTAAGATAAATTTTGGTAGATTTTTAAGTGGAAGGCAATTTTTCCGAGATTCAAAGAGTGACTCATTGAGACTTGGGATTGATAAGGCTGCATTTTCTTTTTCATCATCATTGTCATCATTGTCATTAGTATTTGAAAAATAAGTGGCATTATTTCAGCAAGCTGCTAAAGTGATTAATGTAAAACTATTTTTAAGATCTACCATAGAATTTTAATTTCTTTAAAAAGTACATTTTCAATCATGGAAAATACTCCATGCATAGAATGATTGCATGTATTTTACTTAATAACATGTTCTGACTACAAAAATAATATAGAAAAATATTTTAAAGACTTGAATTAGAGGACACTGTGAATAATTTATTTAGATGGCAGTGATAACATTGGCATAGATCTAAAAATGGAAAGAAGAGTCCTCTATATCCTTCAAAGTGCTTTTCACACAATGTTTTCAAAGTAAAGAGGCGTTACTGTTTCTTCCTATGCTGAAAATCTATGTGTTACATCATGAATACATTACTATACACTTAAAATACAGTCTTCTCTGTATATTAGGTGTCTGAATACATTACCTTAATCATGTCAGTAGAAACTACAGATTAAAACCTTATCAGTGGAAACTATCTATTAAATCAAGGAACTGTGTAAAGAGATCTTTTGACTTAAGAAATAGCATGACATTGTTTGCCAAATTTCTTAAACTACTATATACTTAATGGAATATATTCACTGTATGGACTAAAATCAAGCACAGGCTTTTGGCATAGTTCTTTTATATTCTATGATTGCAATTTTTGTTTAATTAGTTTCACTTCATTATTTTATACTTTATATCAATAAAGGCATCTTTACAGTAGTAGAATATATTTGATTTAAAGTAATCATATAACATATTTTGGTATTATTCAATAATATCATAATTTCATGGTATTAAACACTTTTACTGGGGGAATAAGTACAACAAATATTACATTATAATGTTATAATGTGAGAGTAGCTTCAAATTAATTGCACTGGCATTTTTTAACCAAAGTGCATTGTGATTGTTTTCATATTTTAACCTCTGAAATATAGAACATAAGAAGTAAAAATATTTGTCTCAAATATATACTACAGAGCAACTTTATTTCTAGAGATATGCATTACATTATTCATTTTTATAAAGACTATGAAATGAGTTACTATAAATTGCTAAGAAAAATGTTCTACGTTCTGCCTAATAAGATTGAAAATTCGTAAACATCGGTCATGCCTAAAGTATACTTTGTAAACTCATAGATGAACATGAGGACCATTTTAAGAATTATTTTCAGAATGTTTCTTTCTTTCTTTTCTTTTCTTTTTTTTTTTTTTTAAATAAAGCATGCAGAGACTGAACAGTAAGTCAGAACAATTTCTTTCTTTTCTTTTCTTTTTTTTTTTTTTTAAATAAAGCATGCAGAGGCTGGGTGTGGTGGCTCACACCTCTAGTCCTAGCTCTCTAGGAGGCTGAGCTGGGTGGAGATCCCATCTCTACCAAAAATAGAAAAGTTAGCTAGGCATTATGGTTGATGCCTGTAGTTCCAGCCACTAGAAAAGCTGAGGCAAGAGGATCACCTGAGCCCAGGAGATGGAGATTGCTGTGAACTATGATAATACCAGGGCACTCTACTCTGGATGTCAAAGTGAGACTCTGTCTCAAATAAATACATACATAAATAAATAATTAAATAATAAATAAATGAAGCATAAAGAAATTTATATGAACAGATATATTAATTAAGTGCCGATAAGAAATAGTCCATAGTACTTAGTAATTATTAAACACTTTCAATAAGCACATTTTTAACAATATATGTGTGTCATAGTTAATTACCTAGTAAAATGGATAGATGTGTCAGAAGGCAAACAGTTGGCAAGAAATTGGGAACCTAATCCTAGCTAGGAACCAAATTTCACCTAGGATTTGTTCTCTGGTAGGAATGTACACAGTAAAGAGTTCCTATTTAGCTTTAACTGATGTAGGGCTCATTACCATCTAATTAGCATAGCATGGGTGGGGCTTTCCTGAAAACTTCTGAAGGAGACACATGCCTAGCATGGAAAAATACAGGGAAAAGGGGAAGGGAGGGGAGGGAAGGGGGGAGGATGGGGGGAGGGACGGGGGAGGATGGGTGGAGGGAGGGCAAATGATGGGATCACACCTACAGTGCATCTTAGCAGGGTACTGGAGAAACTTGTTAAATGTAGAGTATTAATGTCTTTATATAGTGATCAAGGAAATGCCATGAAGGCTATCTCTAATAGTACGATCAAAATATTTCTGATCGTATATGAAGCACATTCTGCCCTATGATTGCACCAATGTACACAATTATGATTTAATAAAATTATTTAAAAAAACAAAACAAAAACTGTTAGATAACCTGTTATGTAATGTATTAAATATCCCAACTTGTCAATCACCCCAAATGGTGAGAAACGGCAACCAATCCTACCAGGAGAAAAGCCTGATAAACTAGTGAGCACACGAAAGGAAGGGCCTGCTCAGACTCTTAAGGTTTCTCCACTCCTGCACACTGACCTGTTCTACTCTGAAACAGGTTCACTGTGTGTAGCTTCTCCCTTCTTTCCATTCTTTCTTTTATGTGATACACTGTCTAATATTTCTTTGTGTTTGTGATCACTCCATCATTGGCTCAACTTGGTTCTTGCCCATGGAACCAGTGGACCAACAAACATCAAATTAGACCTAACAAAATCAGAGTAAAGAGACAGAAATCATTATCTGACTTTGTTGGGATTTTTCATATGCCAGATATCATTGCCCCCCAAAACTCTAATTCCATACAAGAGAAGATAGCACACTTCAATCTACATGTTTGTTGGTGAGTCAGAAAGTTTTGAAAAGGGGGCAGCTCTCAGAAACTACTTTGACAGGAGTCAGCATTTAACTCAAAGATTCATCAATTCATAGGCAGATCAAGAAGAACCTTGGTGGTGGATGCAAGAGAAGAAACCCCTATCTGGTGAACTTCATTGAAAACAACTACAAAACAGTGCAGGAGAATGAGTGAACATAATGGTAGATTTTGGAGTAAAGAAACAGTTCCTGGCTTTTAAAAGAATTGTTTTGGATTTCCTGAGATTATAAAGAATTAGGTTACACTGATTGCATTTGTTAGGTAAAGTCCCTCTTATAACTGTGTCCTGCTCCCGAGAGGTGTGCCATACAGTTCACGGCCTTGACTCTTCACAGCCTGTCTTGCCTCATGGACCTTACGGTTACAACATGGAAGACACATAATCCTTAATCAAATGCTCAAAAACTATAAATGCTATGACAAGTAATGATCAGGGAGATGAATGGAAATTGCAAGTTTTATGTGAGAGGAAAATAATAAACTTCAAATTAGATTTCAAGAAATGTCTCAAGTGAAAATAATTTCCCCCGGCCTCTGTTTGCTTAGACAGTGGCCACGCAGTTCAGAGTATTGAACCCTTCTGCAGTGTACACTTCCAGGCCCCTTTCTCCCTAACCCCACCCTCACTGTTGCCACAGTGGATCACATGTCACTTCTGATACCACTTTTCAGGGCCCAGGACTGGCCAGGTCTCAGCCCTGGCTTAACTAGGTTCTGGACACGGCCCACTAAGTCACCTTGTTCTGGTACAGTCCCTCGTAGGTGCCTGAAGGCTATCTACTGTAGTAGGAGAGAGAGAGAGGGAGAGAGTAAAGCAGTCTTCTTCGAAAGATAGATCTTTCTGTGATAGAATGTGCATGCTCCTTGACTGCCTTCTCCTCCAGCCTAATGTAAGGCTTCTCAACACCGCAGGTGCAGAGACTGCAATTCACCACCGCTCTCATCTCGAGAGCTCTCATGCTTTTAAGGAGAGCTAAATCCCTCTCTATGCCCTTTTCACCAAGGTGTTCCATTATTGAGCTATACAGGTATTTCTCATAACTCTCACTCGTAGCCATAGGCTATATGGGCTGCAATAACACTGTATTTTTCTCATTAGACAACTCATGCAATTTTCACAAATCTTTCTAAGTCTTAAAATTAAATAACTGTGTGGTATACATCAGAGCTAAGAAGCAGCTAGGCACATAACTGCTTAACAAATTGCTTTGTCTAATGAAATCAAGTTTTTTCAACCCTTTCTGCATGTAGATTTCTCTTAATTAAGCTCCTGAGTCTGCATAGTAGGAATTAATAGGAACATTGAGAAAGTCCTGTTCACTAAAGCCAAGAAATGGAGCTGAAGTATTTTATGTTGACATAAAATTTTCAGAAACTCTAACCATCTGACTACCTAAATGATATAATTTTGTGGGTTTGAATTATTTTCTTTTGAGGAGTGAACTTGTATGACAAATCCTGACATCGAGAGAGTTGGATTTGTGTAGTGTTCTCAGAAACACTCCTAAAACCACATTTACTCGAACATAATGTAATACATGCTTTATAAACTACTTTTTACAGACACATTTAGTTTTTGTTACACCCTTTAGGGAGTTAACTGAGAAAGCGTTCCTATAACACTCTCAAATGTTTGGATGCATTCCTTAGAAATTAATATCCTATTGGCATATGTGTTATATTACCTCATATGCTTCCTTGCCTAAACTTGATGACATTTCAAGGAAAAAAAAAGATTAGAAAAGAATAGCCTATCAGCTTTGTTATATCAAAATGTTTTGTGTTATGAATCTAGGCAAGCAGAATCCTCACAACATGCCTGACGGGTGAATTTCATGCCAAAGGAATAAAAATGCTTTCAGGATTCAAACCAAGTTTGGAGTTGTGGAGGGAGTGGTAGATAAAATTCAAAAAAGAAATTTTTTTTTCCATATTGCAAGCAATGAATAAAAGTTAGAAATATCAAGACAAGAGGCAAAGGGTTTCTTCGGTTCTCCTTGTCAGTGAAATCTATGCGTTCCAACCTTTTTTTCTTCTTTTCTTACAGCAAATTTTTCAAACTACACATTACAGAGCTGGAGTAAAAGATAACTAATTCTTCATATCTGTGGATTCCTAAAACATGGACCAAGTCCAGTCCTTTTTGTGTGAGGCTTTTTTTACCCTGAAAAGATTTTAACTTGTTTATATTTTTCTTGCAGCAAAAGTCATTTTTGTAGATTCTCTTTTCTCTCCTCTTGAAGATAGAGCACTATTGGGACATCTTGCAAAATCGCATGTATGTATTGATAGGTATGTTTCCCTTAAAATTTGACATATGTTGATATCTAGATCCTTTAGCATCAAATAAAAATAAAAACAGATTTCAACCTCAACTTTAGTATTGTTGGCTAGATATTTAGAAAACAACTGAATTTAATTAAGCACAGAGGCAATGATCGGAAGACATTGTAGACATGGAGTTTAAATAAATCCAACTATTTTGTAATTCTCAGCTCATGTGGAAAATAGCATTTATAAATCCCATTTTGTAGTTGTAAACTCAGGGACAGGGATGATTCCAATTACACTCTTCAAACATAGAATCCGTAGAACCGAGTATAACTGAAATGTTATATCAGTTGGTATTTTAGCCATCTCAGAAGGGTGCTTGATAGTTATCAAAGTAGAGAAAAAAAAACAGATAGAGAAACTAAAGATGGGATTAAGATTAGAGAATAAAACACTGGTATTCCTCTACTTTAAAGTTTAAAAAATATTTTGCAAGCAATGTCTCAATTTAAGAATAGAACTAAAAATTTCTGTTATTCACTAAACCAGGTACCAAATAGGGTAGCTATTAAATGTCTCCAGACACCTAGTGTTCCTACACCAGGTTCCTTCTCAGATTTTATACTTCACCAAATGTTGGTTACAGTATCTGATAATAATTCCTGAGGCAGGGTAGAGAAAGGGATCCCCATGTGATAGCAGATATAAATTTTACTATACCATATTCCAATTCTGGGAGGAATGCAGAACCATTACTTAGGATAGTCAAACATTTATGTTCAAAAACAAGTGTATTCCACTCCTTCCACTGTTCTCTGCTCCCCTTGCTTGATTTTCATTAAGTTTTACTTCCCTCTAATTCAGGAGGGCTTTATAATGTGGAATGAAGGACAGATGATAATGTGGACAGTAAGTCCTGGTACATCTCTGAAGACCTCTGCCCAAACCAGGTGTTATGTTGTAACTGTCTCATTTGGTTTTATGAGAATGTTTTGGTTAAATATTTAAGAATTCTTCAAGTTTATTAGTGGCCATTGTAGAAGTATTCCCTCCATGAAAATTGTCAATCAATGCTATACATCAGGGTATGTTTTTCCTCAGTGATCCAGCTTACCTGGACAATAGTGCTGGTGCCAAAAGACTAGTCTGCACACCTCCATGTGTAATCCACGGCTAAGCTATTGCAGTCTACTTTGGGGACTGAGGGAGGAATTTTCCAGCAATGGCTAGTGAGAATTCCCAGTTGGGTTGTCAGTCACCGTTTAAGAACTCAACATAATGACTCAGCGAGAGGTTGGTTAGAAGGAGCCTATTTTGCACAGAACATAAGGGGTGTTGCCCCATTTCCTGTTTTGAGCTGTGACTTTAACTAATCATTGCAAAACATAATGACATGTGATATCTGTCTAGTGCCAATATCAAACACATGTGCTGATCCTAAGGCCTAACTATTTACCCCTGTATGAATTTGTCTTTCTTTGTTTCTATGCTTATTTTATGATGGGAAATCTTGGCTATATTTGTTTGAAACATATACAGTTATAAATATACTTGTAAGGAGAAGATGTATCTTTTATGCAAAGTTGAAGTGGAAATGATAATTTAAGATATAGCTCAGATTGTTCTTTTTAAATTAAGGAGAAATATCCTCTGTGTGTCACTCCAGATGTTAACTTTTGGTAGTGAACTCTTGTCACCAAAAGGAACAAAATAAAATTTTAGATACCAAGATAATGTTCCACACTTGAGGTAATTAAGCAACCAATTAGTTAAATGACAGTAAAATATGGAGTTTGAGAGCTTTCTAAAAAAGACAATTTCATCACTCAGCTTGACTTTCATTTCTTCATAGAATGCAATTTTTTCTATTGGGAATAAAGGCAATATATATCATGTTTACTTGTCTGGTGACAGCTTCTTAGGGCTGAGAAAAATATGATTTATTCATTAGACAAATATCCACAAGCAATGATTTTTTAAAAAACAATCTTCTTCCCAGACGTTTAGAATTATTTGATGATTACTCTGGAAGACCTGCAGTGAAGAAGAATTTTTGTAAATTAAATAAATGTGTCCTGGGAAGGATGGGAAAAAATAAAGAAATGCTGTGCATTTTATAATTGCTAAGTCAAATAAAACCCCCAGTGTTTTGGAGAGCATAAGTCAGATTGCCTCAGGTTTTAAATAGCTCTTTTTCCCGTAACATTGTCCACTGCTGATATGCTGCTTACTGCAGCAACTGGGACAATTTGGGTTCCAACAGGAGTCACTTGGCAGAACAAGGTAGACAATTCATTGCTAGATTCCTAAGAGGGTCTCTGCCATTCTAATTGACTTGGCTTGCTCCTGAAGCTGACTCCACTCATAATCAGAAACCTTTTCCAAACGTGGCCAAGTCTGTCGGAACAAGAGAGACATTTCTTCCTTTGCTACCTGCTATGGGAATTTAGGCACCATTTCTAGTCATCTCCTCCAATCAGCCTTTCTGTTAGCCTAACAGGAATTATTACCTGCTACTGAGCAATTTGGTTATTTTTGTTTGTTTCTTCAAGAAAAAGTCTCACTCTTCTGTCTTGGGTAGCATGCCACGGAATCATCGTAACTCACAGCAACCTAAAACTCCAGAGCTTAAGTGATTCTCTTGTCACAGCCTCTGTAGTAGCTGGGACCACAGGCACATGTCCCAAAGTCCTACTAGGCTTTTTTTTTTTTTTTTTTATTGTTGAGGATTCATTGAGGGTACAAGAAATCACTGATTGCATTTGTTAGGAAAAATCCCTCTTATAATCATGTGTTGCCCCCAAAAGGTGTGGCACACAGCAAGACCCCACCCCCATCACTCCTTCCCTCTCTCTGCTCATCCTTTCCCCATCCCTCCCTCATTCTTTCTCTCTGTCTGCTCTCCTCTTCCTCCACCCTCACTGTGTCATTAATTGTCATTAATTGTCCTCATATCAAAATTGAGTACATAGGACTCATGCTTCTCCATTCTTGTGATGCTTTACTAAGAATAATGTGTTCCACTTCCATCCAGGTCAATACAAAGGCTGTAAAGTCTCCATTTTTTTAATGGCTGAATAGTATTCCATAGTGTACATATACCAAAGCTTGTTAATACATTCCTGGGCTGGTGGGCATTTAGGCTTTTTTCTCATTTTGGCAATTGTAAATTGAGCTGCAATAAACAGTCTAGTGCAAGTGTTACTATGATAAAAGGTTTTTTTTTTCCCTCCTCCCATTTGGATGCTCTTTATTTCCTTGTTTTACCTAATAGTATTGGATAGAACTTCCAGCACTACGTTGAATAGTAATGGTGACAGAGGACAATCTTGTCTGGTTCCAGTTCTAAGAGGAAAAGCTTTCAGTTTTACTCCATTCAGTAAAATATTAACTGTGGGTTTGTCACAGGTAGCTTTGATCAGTTTCAGAAATGTGCCACATATGCCTATACTCTTCAGTGTTCTAATTAGAAAAGAATGCTGGATTTTACCAGATCTTTTTTCTGCATTTATTGAGAGGATCATATGATTTTTGTTTTTGCCTCTGTTAATATGGTGGATAATGTTTATGGACTTGCATCCCTGAGATGAAACCCACTTGATCATGATGTTTGATGTTTTTAATGATAAGCTGTAATCTACTGAATAGGATTTTGTTGAGAATTTTTGCATTAATATTCATGAGTGAAATTGGTCTGAAATTCCCTTTTTTAGTTGGTCTTTTCCTGGTTTTGGTATCAGGGTGATGTTTGCTTCATAGAACGTGTTGGGAAAGATTCCTTCCTCCTCAATTTTTTGGAATAATTTCTGCAGTATGAGAATAAGCTCTTCCTTGAAGGTTTGATAGAATTCTAGTGTGAAGCCAACTGGACCAGGGCATTTTTTGGTTGGAAGACTTTTTATTGTTTCTGTAATCTCAGTGCTTGAAGTTGGTCTGTTCAGGAGATCTGTTTCACTTGGGCTAAGTCTAGGGAGAGGGTGTGATTCCAAATATTGATCCATTTCCTTCATATTGTCAAAGTTCTGGGCATAGAGTTTTTGGTAGTATTCAGAGATGAACTCTTCTATCTTTGTGGCATCAGTTGTAGGTTCCCCTTTATCATTTCTGATTGAGGTTACTAGAGATTTTACTTTTCCATTTCTAGTTGGTCTAGCCAAAGGTTTATCTATTTTATTTATTTTTTCAGCAAACCAACTCCTTGTTTCATTAATTTTCTGAATGATTCTTTTGCTTTCAATTTCATTGATCTCTGATTTAATTTTGGGTATTTCTTTTCTTGTGCTGTGTTTAGGCTTAGATTGTTCTTTTTCCAATTCCATAAGACGGCTTGTGAGTTTGTTGATGCACTCTTTCTGTTTTTTGAATGTAGGCATCTAAAGCAATGAATTTTCCTCTCAGAACTGCTTTTGCAGTATCCCACTGGTTTTGGTAGCTTGTGTCTT
>CAUYON010126556.1:0-10717 GCA_963573935.1 Arctocebus calabarensis | reverse complement strand
GGTAAGCTCTGAGTTCCACGCTTCAGTGGAGTTTTCTCTGATTAGAGCTTGTGGGATGGGACCTGCTGTCCTCCCTGTGGGAGGGGCCGGCTGCCCCTCCACCACGCAGGGGGAAACAGTCTGCACCCGTTTCCAGTTAAGAATTCTATTTCGAACGCGCCAATCCTCCCGATCTCTGTATCTCACCAGTTGCCCATCCACTCCAATAGTTCACACCGGGAAAGATCCAGAGCTCCCACCCTCTCACCTGCTGACCTGGGAGAGATGGGCTATAGGACCGTCTCCACCGCCATCTTCCTCCGCCTCCCCTGTTTCTGGATTTTGTTTTGGTTATTTTCCACTTTATCAACAGTTTCCTTCATTGTTTCCATTATTTCCTTCATTGTTTTCATCATCTGTATCCTAAATTCCCTTTCTGTCATTTCTAACATTTCCTTATAGGTGGAATCCTCTGTAATAGCTACCTCACAGTCCCTTGGGGAGGTTTCTGTGGACTGTTTTTTCATGCTGCCAGCATGTTTCTTCTGATTCTTCCTCATGAGTGTTTTCTTTTATCTGTTTTCTTGCCCTAATTTTCCTTTCACTTCCTCTTGCTCTTTAAGTTACCATGACTCTGGACTAGGGTTTGGATGAGTCCTTTTGGTACAGGATCAGAAGGATGAGAAGACTGAAGAGCAAGAAGGGAAAAAATATTTAAAAAAACAAAAAAAAAAAAAAGAAAAGAAAAAAGAGAAAGGAGACGGGGTGAGTAAAAAGGAATATTGACAAACAGAAGAGAGGCACAGAAAGAGGGAGACAGGAGCAATATAGGTGTACAGTAAGGTACTTTGATCCAACCTTAAAAATTCCTAACCTGTGGGGGTGCTGAATTGGGTGATTCCCTTGAGGTCAGAAGCTCTTTGCCAGCCTATTCAGACACAGAACCCCACCTCCACCAAGTAGAGGGGAAAGACAACAATGCTATAAATCAAACCAAAACAAGCAAACGGAAAACTTTATGGGTTAAAATTGGGGGGAAAACAAAATAATAGGGGTAGATACACTAGCAAAAATGAAGTTCTAATTGTTAAAGAAGGCAACAATGGAAAATTATATTTAAACTAGAAAAATGAAGAAAGAAAAAAAAGAAAAATCTAGAGGGAAAATGTTGAAATTAAAAATACAAAACAAAACAAACAAACAAAAAAAACCCCAAACCAAAACAAGCCTCGGCACCTGTGGCTCAAGCAGCTAAGGCACCAGCCACATACACCTGAACTGGCGGGTTTGAATCCAACCCAGGCCTGCCAAACAATAATGACAGCTGCAACCAAAAAATAGCCAAGTATTGGCTCGGCACCTGTGGCTCAACAGGCTAAGGCGCCAGCCACGTACACCTGAGTTGGCGGGTTCGAATCCAGCCTGGGCCTGCCAGACAACAATGACGGCTGCAACCAAAAAATGGCCGGGCATTGTGACGGGCGCCTTTAGTCCCAGCTGCTTGGGAGGAGGAGGCAGGAGACTCGCTTGAGCCCAGGAATTGGAGGTTGCTGTGAGCTGTAATGCCACAGCATTCTATCCAGGGTGACAGCTTGAGGCTCCATCTCAAAAAAAAAAATAGCCAAGTATTGTGGTGGGCACCTGTAGTGCAGCTACTTGGGTGGCAGAAGCAGGAGAATCACTTGAGCCCAGGAGTTGGAGGTTGCTGTGAGCTATGATGCCACTGCACTCTACCCAGGGTGACAGCTTGAGGCTCTGTCTCAAAAAAACAAAAAACAAAGCAGAATATATACCTTGCTGAATATTGTCTGGGCAACAGGAGTACTTCTGGGGTATGATGTTAGTCACAATGCTGATAGGGCTGTATGAGATGGAAACTGGAAGCCTCTGCTGATTTCTCAACCCCCACAGGATGTTGAGCCTAAATCTCTCTTCAGCCTGCTTAAAAGGCACTTTAAACTGATAACCTTGGCTAAGCATAAGCAGAAACTTTCTCAGGAAAGCACTTATCACTGGGATCACTGCTGAAGTGGCTGCCACTAACCCAGTGTGCCAAAACCGGACTCACTATATGCCCTTGAGGGCCAAGACTGTAAGGAGTCTCAGTCCCCGCCTTTAAGTTGATCAGTCACTAGATTACTCGCTCCCGCTCAATCCTTGCTCTGCAACCCTGGGCAGTTCTCCCACAATGGCTCTGCATGGCCCACAGCCAAATACTATTAGCCCCGTCAGGCTCAGTGGCTCAGGCTGGGGCCCTAGACAATGCTTAAAGTCCTCTGCACTCTGGCCCAAGTTCTCCCAAGGTAGTTCAACTAAGTATCAAGTCCAAAAAAAAAAAAAAACAGCTCACAGGTAAGGCCTTTCCAGTTTGCAATCTCACTGCTGCTATACTTACAGCTGGGATTAGACTGAATGAACACATGCAACCACTTGCCAGTTCTCCACTGCTTTAGTCCTCCTCATGGGGTCCAGAAGTCCCTTGTTGACTTCCTGTGTCCCCAAAGGGATGTTTCTGGGCAGATCTCATGATCCAGAGATGCCTGGAGTCTTCTCTCCCCAGACTCACTGTGCCCAGTTGCAAGGAAGCTGTTACTCGGCCGCCATCATGCTCCTCCCCTCTGTATTAAAATTATAATACTCAATATATACCAATAGTAAAAGATGAATACAAGTCATGTTTGACACCTCTTGTTTTTGCAGAAATCAAATGTATGTACATTTCTGGGGGCATTGTAATGTAAGTGTTCTAATTTGGACAAACCAGAGAGTAACTCAGGCACTGGAAGGATGGTGTAACATGTCTTTATTGAGTTCTTACTGGCTGGTGAGCGAAATTACATGGGAGGTCCACCCTTATGCAGTTCCTGGAGGCCAGGGAGCTGAGCCACATAGAAAGTCTACAATCTAGGCTCGGCACCCATGCTCAATGGTTAGGGTGCCAGCCACATATACCAGGGCTGGTAGATTTGAACCCGACCTGGGCCTGCTAAACAACAATGACAACTGCAACAAAAAATAGCCTGGTGTTGTGGTGGGCACCTGTAGTCCCAGCTACTTGGGAGGCTGAGGCAAGAGAATCACTTAAGCCCAAGAGTCTGAGGTTGCTGTGGGCTCTAACGCCATGGCACTCTACTGAGGGTGACATAGTGAGACTCTGTCTCAAAAAAAAAAAAAAAAAATGGAAGGCCGCTATCTGCAATCCATAATTTGCACAAATGGAAAGTCCTGTGTACCTTTATACCCAGGGAGTACAATTATGACAAGGTGCCAAGCAGCAGTTACATAAACATGACTTCACTGTGTACAGTGATGATGATCTAGGAATGCGTGG
Source organism: Arctocebus calabarensis (assembly GCA_963573935.1). Lineage (NCBI taxonomy): Eukaryota > Metazoa > Chordata > Mammalia > Primates > Lorisidae > Arctocebus > Arctocebus calabarensis. The sequence goes on along the minus strand of CAUYON010126556.1, from coordinate 7,407 downwards.
CACCTTCTAGCAAGGCCATGAATGAGAAAGCCTAGACAACTTTATCTTGCCCAATATCCAAGGCCATGGGTGAGATAGCCCAAACAACTTCTAACCCTACAGCACCCTCTGTATAACATTGTTTTGTGATCCTAAATGTCTCCAAATGGAGTCACTTATGAGAAGGTGGCTCAGTCTAGAGTGAAATTGCTGACTCCTTCAGTGATAAGCATACGTACAGTGGTCTGAGGGGATACAATGATATCTGCTGTGGCCAGACACCTCACAGACCTGACCAGTGAAGCCAAAACAGCTGAAGATAATGGCTATGGACACACCTGCAGAAGGCCATGCAAAGCACAATGAAACTGAATATGGCTGAGACTCCTGCACCAAGTTCCCCTGTGAGAATTCTGAGGCCTCTTTTCTATCCTAGGCAGCTGACAAAATTTCTGCTGGGAGAAGATCAGTGACACCCTTTCCCCGCTGGTGGCATTCCAAAGGAAAACTAGGCTTGTTAGTTCATCAGTCAGCATGCTGGGCTCCTGAGCTACTCTCTGTGGTTTCTTTGCCCTCTCTCATTACTATCTCTGCGTGTTGAATGTATTTGCATGATTGTTGGTGTGTGAAGGCCTTGGAATAAGCTATGAATTCATATCCTTTTAACTGGCTATTGAGTTATCATGAAACTTCACAATCTCTCCCCACCGACTCTTGGGAGTTAGTACAAATAGGCTGATTGGAGTCTGACAGGAGATCATGAAATAGGGACCCTTAATCACAACATTTATCACAATCTGTATAACAGGCACATTCCATGGGTGGATATATTTATCCAGCAGGCTGGCTGTCCTCTCAGGAATAACCTGTGGCTTTTTTTTTTTCTTTTTTAGGCAGAGTCTCATTCTGTGGCCTTGGTAGAATGCCATAGCACTAGCCTAGCTCACAGCAACCTCAAACTCCTGGGTTCAAGCAATCCTCTTGCCTCAGCCTCCTGAGTATCTAGGACTACAGGTGTCTGCCACATGGCCTGGCTTATTTTTCTACTTTTAGTAAAGACAGGACCTCACTCTTGTTCAGGCTGAGCTTAATCAATCCTCCTGCCTTGGCTGTCTCAGACTCTCAGGATTATGGGCATGAGCCACTGTATGTGGGTGGTCATCCACATACACTGAGGCTGGTGAGTTCAAACCTGGTCCGGGCCAGCTAAACAACAATGACAACAACAACAAAAAATAGCCAGGCATTGTGGTGGGCACCTGTAGTCCCAGCTACTTGGGAGGCTGAGGCAAGAGAATTGCTTGAGCCCAAGAGTTTGAGGTTGCTATGAGCTGTGACACTATGGCACTCTACCAAGGGTGATAAAGTGAGACTCCGTCTCAAAAAAAAAATGCTAAAAACCAAACTCTATAAAATAATTTAAAGAGGTTTATTCCAAGCCAATATGAGTGACTGTGAACCAGGGATCTGAAATCTCAAGAGTTCCTTAAAAAGTTTGCCTGAGACAGTTGGGTTACAGTTTGATTGTATACATTTCAGGGAGATAGGAATTGCAGGTAAAAATTATAAATGAAAGTATAATATAGAAGGTATATATTGGTTTGGCCCAAAGAGGTGGGATATCTTGGAGAATGGGCTTATAAGTCATAGGTGGATTTTGAGATTTTTAAATTAGCAATTGGTTGAATATTAAGCTTTGTCTAAAAACTTGGAGACAATAGGAAAAAATGCTTATAAGTGCATCTGTTATCCGTCACGTGATACTATGCCAGCAAAAAACTTGTTTAACTAATTTTATGGATTTTACGGATTGTTAAGATATGACTTAACCTGTTCCTGGCATGGCCTTGTAGCTTGTTTATAATTTAGTATCTTACTGCCACAAAATCTGTTTTGTCAGTCTTGTGCTTTCTTTCTTTCTTTCTTTTTTTTATTGAGACAGAGTCTCACTTTATCACCCTTGGTAGAGTTCTGTGGCATCACACAGCTCACAGCAACCTCCAACTCCTGGGCTTAGGCAATTCTCTTGCCTCAGCCTCCCTATTAGCTGGAACTACAGGTGCCCGCCACAATGCCTGGCTAGTTTTCTGTTTTTTGCAGTTCGGCCGAGGCCGGGTTTGAACCTGCCACCTTCGGTATATGGGGCCGTTGCCCTACTCAATGAGCCACAGGCGCCACCCCAGTCTTGTGATTTCTCTTTTAACATTAATGCTGGTCAATTGTTATGTCTAAACTCCAAAAGGGATGGAGAATAGCAGGATGTGTCCAACTTTCCATCACAAGCAGAAATTCAGTTTTGGAGTTTTTCTGGGGTTCTCTTAAATAATAGGGGGTCCATTCACTTGGGGGAGGCTTCACATTTTATTTTTAGTTTACACCTGCTATGTGTGTGTGACTATTCCAAAGTGACCTGTTGGTCCTGCATCAACTCAAACAAGCTATTTCACTCTGCAGTATTCAAAATCAAAGATAACTACTGCTATTTGATCTTTGACAAGCCAGTTAAAAACATTTAGTGGGGAATGAATTTGATTTTAGTTGTGGTTGTTCAGTGCGGATCAGGACAAAGCTAGAAAACATTTGTTTGGGAAAGGCGAGAATGTTCCAAAATCAGAGCAGAGAAATGCTACATAATCTATGACCAAAATCAAGAGCTTGAAGTTATGGAAAGCTTTTCAGTTTGGCAAGCTGAACCAACTTTCTAGCTAAAAGTGCCAGGAAGTGCACCTGCATCAGAGAATACACCAAAGAGGGAACTACTTTTGGTTTAGTTCTGTTTTGCAAGAGTCTGTACAAGCAATAACAATGGCTATAACTCCAAAAACAAGATTTGCCAGGCAAATTAGTACAAATTATTGGTCAGTTATATGTTCCACTCATATTCTTTTTTTTTTTTAGAGACAGAGTCTCACTTTGTCACCCTCGTAGAGTGCTGTGGTATCACACAGCTCACAGCAACCTCTCGTCCATGGACTTAGGAGATTCTCTTCCCTTAGCTTCCCAAGTAGCTGGGACTACAGGTGCCTGCCACAACACCTGGCTATTTTTTTGTTGCAGTTCGGCAGGGACTGGGTTTGAACCCGCCACCCTCTGTATATGGGGCCAGCTCCCTACTCACTGAGCCACAGGCGCCACCCTCCATTCATATTCTTATGTGTCATCTCATTGTTAGTGCTACTTTAGATCAAAGAATGTAAATTTATGTACATGTAAATAACATGTGAATATGCATAAATACATGTAGTAATGTCTACTATACAGAAAGAAACTCTTGCCCATGATAATGACAGTTAATGTTTATAGATCTCTTACTGGGTACCAAGACAGTAGGCCAAGACTTTCATCCATTTTCTCATTTAAGTCAACAATGATGTTATTAGCCCTAGCATTATTACTCTATCACCCCCATTTTACTAATGAAGGTGATAAGAACTGGACAGATTAAGTTACATGTCCAAAGTCATTTCCCTAGTAAACAATAAGCTAGGGCTAGAACCAAGATGTTCCTGAAACTGAAGCCAGTTCTGCCCTTTATTACAAAAGGAAACAGCCTCAACTCCAGGGCAGTTTTAAGTCATTCCATGTCATGCCTCCACCTCTACTCCCACTTTTACCCTTGAAATTTTATCTCCTATTGCCCTACCCATCACTTGAGGTACTCCAAATACCTGTCCTTCTTTCTGTTCTCAAACACACCGAGCTGATTCTTTACTATGTTTTGCATTGGCTGTTCCCCTGCTTGGACTACTTTATTCCCTGATAGTCACTTGACTTCTTGTCCAAAGCTGACGTCAGAGAGGTCGTCTCTCACTACCATCTTAAATACATACTTGCCTGGCCCACCTCTTGTCATGCTCTATCCCATTACTCTGTTGTTCTCTCCAAAGTATTTATCTTTTCTTTTTCAGGTTATCCTGGGTATTTTTTTGTTTCTGTGTTTATTGTTTGCTTTTTCTACTAGAATCTCCCCTCTACCACAATAGAGTTATCTTTTTATTTCCATTATATACTGGCTCTATGAATGGCTAAATGATACTAGATATGTCTGGCTTTATCCAAAGTGTTGACAAGTGCTAATAATACAAAGATGAGTAAAAATAGTAATCATTATATAAATAAGTTCATAATATTATAGCGATTTGAAAAATGCAAATCATGGTTTTATCTCGGATAATAATTTAAGATTGAAGTTGATACCAAAAGTGTACACTCAATTTATGGTATAATTAGAGAAGAAAGTTCTATTTTCAATAAGCTCTAATCTTCCTCGTGTGAACATTACATGGATGATGGATGATTGGGAGATCCCAGTTAGGTGTGGGCGCCACCTCTAAATCTAAGACCTGTTTGCTCTACATAAACACTTGGACAACTTTGTAAACTTAACAGGTTCTAGGATCTTCTAGAAATTCATGTTCGATAGATTAGGAGCAGAATCTGCAACTCTGCGTGTTCTGAAAACACTTCTTCACTCCCTGCATTTTCTGATAACCATCTATGTCTGGGAACCACCAGGTGATGCCACCTGGCTCAGAAAAAAAAAAATTTGTTATGTACTGGCATGAATTTTTGGCAAACAGCACATATTTACATAAGTTGAATCTCAAAAACAAGAGTACTCTTTTTTAACCAAGCTAAATCTTAAAACTGAATGTTGTACTTTTAAAAATCATTTATGCAGACATTGATTTAGTTTCATTTATAAATCCTTCCTACCAGAAAGCACAAGGTACTTTATAAACATTTACCACAGGAGAAGCATGAATCTTGACAAAAACACTGTCATCTAGATAAAATGTTTTTAGCAAATAAAAAAATGAAATTCTGCCTTTTAAATTGAATTTCAAATGATATTTCTTGCTCTAGCGATGTGAATCTATTTATTGGTTATAAGTATTTCACTTGGACTTAGATACTCTTATTTACCCAGGTAGTTGAACAATGTTTTTCACTATAATTCTTTTCTTCTTCTTCATCTTTAAATGAGAAACCACACATGATTTCTGTTGCTTCAGCAGAGAGAAAGGAGTTGAAGTGCTACTTGGCCATTTTTTTCCTTCTACCACCCCTGGGGAATTTTAATTTGTCCATTTTTTTTCTCTCCATTTTATTTTAGTTTATCCTTACATGTTCTTACATGTTCATAAGCCGACATAATTCTCCATTTTATATTGATACTCATTTAGGCTATCTCTAATTTTTAGCTATTAAAATGTTACTGAATCATATCATCTTAAGCACACGTGAGAGTTTCCATAGGGTTCACACCTAGAAATAAAATGGTTGGGTCATAGAGTCTGACCGTCTTCATCTTGACTAGATATTGTCAAATTCCTTTCACATTGGATCTATGAAAAATTCATCGATTTTTGTCTCCAGTAACCCTGAGTTGGCACCTTAGGTTACAAAGTTAGGCCAGGTTTTAATCTGTCTTCTGCTATGATCTGCTGTAACACCTTATCTTTTCTGTACTTCATCCTGCTAATCTAAACCATCTAAGAGAAAAGTTTGTTCCTTTCTACCTTAGGGGTTGCTTTCACTTAAAATAGTTTTTACTCACTTATTTTTTATAAATCTCTGCACAGAACCTTGCTCATTTTTGTTTGTACTTTTCTCTCTAATAACATTTAGCTACCTGACCCCTCTTCTGAAGTCCAGAATTCAATTTATTTTTTTTCTATAGAATAATTTCAGAAAATAACTTTATGTAAATATTACTGGCTAAAAATTGTTCAATGTCCAGGGGACATTTCTAATGTATACTCATAATCATACTATACTTAATATCTATAACTTAATTTTAATGATAGAAATTCAGGCATTCATTTTTCCTTCTGTGCTCTCAGGGTCACTGACAATACTTAATACCAATTGAGCAAAATGTAGAATGAGGCTTTTTCATAACAAAATTTAGTGAAAAATAAATCATTAACATTCTTATATTGCAAATGCCTAATTTAGCTGGATAGAGGACATCTTAGACATGCCAAATATTAGATTGTTCATCTTTTTTTTTTTTTTTTTTTTTGAGACACAGCCTCAAGTTATTACCCTGGATAGAGTGCTGTGGCATCACAGCTCACAGCAACCTCCAATTCCTGGGCTGAAGCGAGTCTCCTGCCTCTGCCTCCCAAGTAGATGGGACCACAGGTGCCTGCCACAATGCCCAGCCATTTTTTAGTTGCAGCCATCATTGTTGTTTGGCAGATTTGAAGCTGCCAGCTCAGGTGTACATGGCTGGCTCCTTAGTCCGTTGAGCCACAGGCACTGAGCCAGATTGTTCATCTTTTGATATAATTAAGTATTAAGTTTTTGTAAAGCACATTTTGCATTGTACAAAAACAAATCTATTGGTTTCAAGGGAATGAGAAAAAGTTTCATGGGTTTTCAAATTTTTATTGCCAAAAAAACCAATATATTTTGAAGATTTATTCCTGGAAATATGTAAGAAAACACATAGTCATCTTTGTCTACCACAAAAGGATGGTCATGTAATTTCAAAAAAGAGTAGTAGTGCTGAGAAAGCTATTATTTAAAAAAAAAAAATTCTGTCTAGGCTGGGCATGGTGGCTCAGGCGTGTAATCCTAGCACTCTGGGAGGCTGAGGCAGGTGAATTGGTTCAGCTCAGGAGTTGGAGGCCAGACTGAGCAAGAGAGAGACCCTTTCTCTATTACAAGTAGAAAAAACTAGTTGGGCATTGTAGTGGATCTGTGTAATGAGGGCTTCACTACTCATGAGGCTAAGTCAAAAGGACTGCCTGAGTCAGAGAGTTTGAGGTTGTGGTAAGCTATGATGATGCCACAACACTCTACCCAGGGTGGCGGAGAGAGCAGAGAGAGACTATGTCTCAAAACAAACAAACAAACAACTGCCTGATTATTTCAGGGAAAGAACAATGAACAAATGAATAAAATTAAATAAATAAAAAACATTTTAATTAGAATTCTTCAATGCCTTTATCTAGACCACTGAATAATTACTTACTAGTCAACTTTTAAAAGAGGAATCCCCCAGTTGAAACAAAATATGAATTTTTCTATACAACTATTGGTAGATTTTAGTTGATATTGATTCTGTAATCTTCTCACACAGAAGGATCTACTGTCTCACAAATTTATTTCATGCTTGACATCTGAGATGCTTGCATTGAAGGAAAAGTTGCATTATAACTCCTAGATATGAAATATCATGTAAACATTCTAGGAAGTGATATTGTTTTTTTTTTTGTTTGTTTGTTTGTTTTTTGTGGAGACAGAGTCTCACTTTATCGCCCTGGGTAGAGTGCCGTGGCGTCACACTGCTCACAGCAACCTCCAGCTCTTGGGCTTAAGCGATTCTCTTGCCTCAGCCTCCCTAGTAGTTGGGGGAAGTGATATTGTTAAACATTTATTCCACAAGCAACATTCTGTGAGCATATCAAAATAAAG